>BLSH010214066.1:1998615-2013341 GCA_018402905.1 Glandirana rugosa | reverse complement strand
GTCTGAAAGATTCGACACAAGGTTTTTTTTCTTCATTAAACCCACAGTATGACTGTAAAAAATTACCCCATCATTTTGTAAAAAAAAGACGGTCATTTATGGAATATGTCGGGTGAAGGAGAAAGAACAGATCAGTAATCGGAACCGAATACTGTAGTACGTGTAGAGAGAGAGAGAGAGAGAGAGAGAGAGACACTCTCAAACGGTCCTTTCCCCCCACTCAGTATTCTCCCGGTTACTCTCGACGTCTCGACCTCCACACAGACACATTTAGGTCCTTCATTTGTCCGTCGTCGAGGTCGACGGGTGTCGATTTTACCTACGTCGAACCACTTTGCATATTATTTTATATATACTGTGATTCTGTACTTGCCAAATATGCTGCAGAAATCTCCCTACAGTAAGGCAGGCTGCATCCATTTTAGCTGTGGGCAGCTGGAGCTGCTGCCTGTTTACTTCCTGGATTTACACAGACACACCTCCAGCTCTGCAGCTCTCATTGGCCCTCTTATGACTCACCCCCCTTTCCTGGCAAACTCTCACAGAGAGAGAGAGAGAGAGAGAGAGAGAGATGTGCATGATGTCATAAGCCAAGGCTAATGACTAGACAAGAAAGAGGAAGTGGGCTGTATAAGGTATTTACTGGCAGAAAAAAAATGTTTTACTACCCCATTAAAAAATGTCAGTATGACACCCAAATTACTTCTTTTTTTTGGAACACAGCTTAGAAAGTCTGTTCCAAGATTTCTGTGGCAATTGGTTCCTCTGCTTAAAAAGCCAATCAGTACCTCAAACTCATATAGAAGTAGTCATACCTAGGAGAAAAAATTAGCAGTGAGGGAGTGGCTGAGTTTTGGGTGAAGCCTATCCAGGGGAGAGGTCAATATTTGAGGATCAGACAGCTATTCTGTTAATAACACCAGGAAGGGTGATTGGCAAACCTAAAATAAGGGTTTGATTGAGTCAGATTTCATTTTCATGTACTCTGCAAGGATGCCCAGAATCTGTCTGCGCTGTCTTTTCAGGGTGCTTGGATCACAAAGCTTTTTTGACCAGAATTAAAAATTTGGAAGTTGGAATTCTTTAATTCTATACTTCACACCAGAATCTCTAATGTATCCTAACTCAACAGGTGTCGCCATCCCAGTAAAAGTGTTTAAGGAAGAAGACAGGCAGGGGATGACAGTCAATGCATGCAGAGAAAAAGTGAGCTGGTAATTACATGTACACGGTTCTTCTCTTAAGACATTATATAAAAGAGCTTTATCTCCCACACATTTGTGACCTAAACATATATCTAAAATATCTATAATGTGTCTAGATGAAAATATTAGACTGAAAAATTGTGTTTGGCTAAGAACATTATAAAATTATGGTGTTTACATTAATTTCCTATTTGGGTGCTTTACTTAATGACATTAGATATGTAAGGATTTAACTGTGTCATTTCCTTGAATAAATAAGCCATATCCAGTTAGCATCATCAACAAAGCCAACAATCAAAAAGAAGAATGTTTTGTTTTTTTTAGAGGCTCCAGTAAAGAGATAAGCTGCAGAAACTATTGGCCCCCAATCCACAAGTACTGTTTGACCTAAAGCTGGGGTGTCAGGTGCATCCGGTGAGTGGGTTTCTAGAAAGGCAAAGATGTGTGAAATAACTATGTTAATGCAAAACTACCAAATGTTCAAGATATCCATATGAAATGAATTGGAGAGAAGCCAAGGCCCCTTGTACATCCTGGGCTTCCACAAGGCCCCATGGGGACACAATGACCAATTTTAAAATCAATATACTCACATAGAAAAATAACAAGGTGCCTGCTCTTCAGTATTGTTGCCTATCTTAGGCACTTTTTGGGTGAGGTTAGTTTTACTTTATTGGAATTGCTCATTTGTGTTTTTTCAGAAATAATGTAAAACCAAAGATAAATTCCACAGTACACAGGTGAAGTTTTCAATAACCAAATACAGTATATACACATTCAATACAGAACAATCAATGTATTAGCTTAATAATAAACCTGTTTATAAGATTCACAGAATGATGGCCCTTGAAAAAAACTAGTTATGGTTGGGCTTATGCAAAAATATGTTTCAATCTTGAAATAATAGCGACTAATTTAAAGCAGAACTCCAGCCAAAAATAACACAATAAAAATGAATAGCCCACTCAAAAATAAAATACTGCAACCAACATGTGCTGTAACATTGAGCTTCAATCCAGAGATGTACCCCTTACAGCATTTTTATCTGTCAATAGATGTCCTCAATCTAAAGTCAAGAATCATCCAACCTACTTCCTCTGATCAAAGGTCATTCTGGACTTGCCCCATCCTGTTACTGGACAGTGACACCCCATCTCTCTCTCTCACTCTGCTTTCTCCTCCTATCAATGTGCTCCTTGTCAGCACATGAACTGATTGGCTCCTTTTGCTGAATCTTAATCTTATACCCCATTTGTAAAACAGGGACTGCAAGAGGCAGATACCTGGTCAAATTCAGGTCCTTACAAAGCTTGCAGTATAATATACTTTTGATGATGTATTAATGATTACAAAGTCACATTAATTTGTGTGTTTTAAATCTGCCTAGAGTTCAGCTTAAAATTTTAGGTTGAAACATCAGAAATAAAAGGACCAACCACTTTCATGCAAAATACATGTGCACTAGTTATAAAAAAAAGGGCATTTAAACCATTCAAAACACAGTGTCACAATTCTTACCCTAAAAAAGCAAGGAGAGAGGCGCCTCTAAGTGTAATAATAAAACCACTCTTTAATAACACATGCCGATAAAACACTCACAAGATTTAGGACAGTAACAGGCACATCATGTATGAAGTCTCCAGTGAGGATGACCTCGTTACCCCCGTCCTGAGGTGGTGATCAGCTGTCAATATGGACCGCATAGGACACAGGCCACTCCGAGTGGTGGAAACCCCGGCTGGACTGTGGGCTCAGCAGTGGAGAGCCAGCACAGTAGGATGACTTCAAAGGACTGCAAAGCGTTTTGTGGGTGTGGCGGCTAAGATGTCCTGATAGCCGTGCTCCTTCTTCAGGAAACATCAATGTCATGAAGATATTGCCTGAAGAAGGGGCGCGGCTATCAGGGCGTCTTAGCCGCCACTCCCACGAAACGCGGTGCAGTCCTTTGACGTCACCCCCCTGCGCTGGCTCTCCAGTGCTGACCAAGCCTCACTCTGAGCCCACAGTCCGGCCGGTGTTTCCACCACTTGGAGTGGCCTGTGTCCTATGCGGTCCATATTGACAGCTGCTCACCACCTCAGGACGGGAGTGACGAGATCATCCTCACTGGAGACTTCATACATGATGTGCCTGTTACTGCCCTACATCTTGTGAGTGTTTTATTGGCATGTGTTATTAAAGAGTGGTTTTATTACTACACTTAGAGGCGCCTCTCTCCTTGCTTTTTTACAGTTATCTGGAGCTCGGTTTGGCTCCCCCTGGTAGCTGCCCTAAGTAACTGTGGACTTATATTCATATTAGTCTATTTTCCATTGGATATAGATCCATTATTGATGTTGTATACACTTACATGTGTGTTTTTATCATGTGATATTTAAGTACCCATTCCATGTACTATTTATTGGGGCCATTAGAATTAACAGGCTGTGCACACACACTTGCTGTTCCAATTCTTACTCTACTGTGAATGTATATTTGTGAAACATTACCAAACCTATATACTGAATATAATATAAAAGTATTAGTTGGCTTACTTGTGCGTTCTCTCTTCCATTTCCTGTTGTGTAGCAGATGCCCTGCGCAGGGATTCTTGCAGCTCCACATTCTGGGTCTGTAACTGGTGCAGTTGGAGGCCCAGCTCTTGATTTTGTTTCTGGTTGATGCTGAGGAGCTCCTCCCGATTCTGCAGAGCTTCATCGTACAGAGTCATTGCCTGAGAAAACTGCTCCTTTAGATTTATTTCTTGAGAAAGGGACTGGTGCAAACTGAGGAAACATTAAGTATACATGAAAATGTCAGGATATTTAGTGAGTTTTGAATAAAAGTTTGACACTCAAAATCAAAATGAACAAACCTGTGATATGTACTAAACATAGCTGAGTGCTTCGTAAACATTTAATACATACATCTATACATGGGAAATTAAGATGAAGATGTTGAAACAGCGAATACATACACATATATTGTATATAATATACTGTATATTGTGGTAAGAGGATTTGCTCAAATTATATCTCTGAGACAGGTAGAAAGGCACCATACAATGGAGTCTCTTTAAAGGGTTACTGATATCAGGATTATTTCCACATACCAGGTAAAGAAAAAAATGCTTCAGCAAAACAAAACAAAGTCCTGCTTACTTCAGCAGATGCGTCCAAGTCCATACACTGAGCTTTTGCTCACCCTGGAAACAATCGAGTACTGTCTGTGATACTTTTTTTATTTGCACTAACATCCAATTTTTCAGGACAAGCTTTCAGGGTATGCCCCCTTCTTCGTGGTCTAATTCTGCTAAAACTTTGTGCAATTAGTAATGCTTAGACCTTGAAGAAGGGAGCATGCCCTGAAAGCTTGTCCTGAAAAATTGGATGTTAGTGCAAATAAAGAAAGTGTCACAGACAGTACTCAATTGTTGCTAGTGCACTAATATGGCTACAATCAGCTCACCCTAGACAACTGTAAGTCTGATAGGTGAACCATTCAATTGCTCTCGCATTACAAACAAAATGTCAGTTCACCATCCACAAACGTTTCCATTTCAAATTTTCATGACACTGTCTTTTTCCGTGAGGTTTCCCAGACCTTTTTAATGAGCCAGGTATCCTGGTAAATGGATTGGTGGACAAGGGCAGCCAGGTTGCGGAGCATCACAAACTCTTCACAGCCCAAACTTCAGGCCCAACATTGGAATTTTAGGATAGGCCTCTTAGGCTGAATTCACACCTATGCATTTTTAGTGCTTTTTGCACTGCAGAATGTGTTCCATAGGAAACCAAGTTAAATGGACTGCAGTGCAAATCTGCAAAATGCAAAGAGCACAAAAAATGCATAGGTGTGAATCCAGCCTTAAAGGCAGGCTGACCTATAAATGAACAGTTCTGCCTGCTAAAGGATTTTTGTCCATCCTGTCCTAAGATGTTTACAACCCTACCAGACAATTCTGCCAGTCTAGTGACTTGACTTTTCTCTAGTGTAGTCACAGCAGAATTTCAGCTTTCATTTGAATTTAAGCTTGTTTGGGCCAAGCTGGCACAAACTATTCTATTTAAATTTCTCTGCAGCCGCTGTGTACATTGTATCATATTGTTGTAGCATTAAGACGGGTACACATAGGTCGAATGTCGGGAGACATCTGCCAGTTCAAATAAAATGGCTGGCTTCTTTTGGGCGAGCATGCTGGAAAACCAGCAGCCAACTGACTCCTGATCAGTGCTCTCCGCCAATGGCGTGTGATCGGAGTGTTCTGGCGGGGTCCCCCTTTCAGAACACAACAGCTCAGCGGGGGAGATCGCTGTACAGTTTTTTTTTTAATGGAAAAAACCTATAGTGTATACCGGACTTCAGCTACATGCAGTGCCTTGAAAAAGTATTCATATCCCTCAACATTTTCCACATTTTGTCATGTTAAAACCAAAAACAAATGTATTTCCATGTTCTGTGCACTGTGGGAGACCAGATATAGTGAATGTACACTTTAATTCTTTGGGCATTTGACTAGATCTGTCCAGAAATACAGCATGAAACAACCCCTGCACCACCCATCTCCCTGTAGGCAGTCTGCTGGGTCCCACCCTCAGCTCTGCTCTCTGTACACTTTCTGAGTAAATTACATGCAATAGGACAATGAATAGGGGATAGCAAGAACTGGAATTATGAATACAGAGAGATTATTTTTAAAAGTTTAGTTTAATGATATATACAATACCAAATACAACTACAATTTCAGAAGATTTGAGAGACATCGTCTATCAGATTTGAATGGCCCCCGTTGATGACCTCTGGGGTACAAATGCCTACATTTTTCCTAATAAGGCCATGTTCTCCACTGTAGCCAATAAGATAAGTGTGTATTCTTTTCCACAACAATTTTTCATAGCATATGTGTGGTTCCTGCCAAGGTATATAGCCAAGAATGATTATTTTGAGGACAGGCACATTTTGACGCATGATCAGACTATCTGTGGCCACACTAGGAAGGAATAGCTAAAGTCCAGTACATATGTACCAAAAGTCGGCTCAGCAAGTGCTTGATCAGTACCCCTCTCAGAATTCAATAGTGGAGCAGAAGAGATCCCCACATTACACATTTTTGCGTTGATTCAGGGATCTGACAGTTTTTTCAGTTCAATGCGCAAGGTTTAACAAAAAAGAAACTGGAAGTATATACCCAGCTTTAGATTTTCCGAAACTGGTATACCAGATAGCTGCTTATATTTCTCATGGATGCTAGAGGTCAGAGGCCAGGCATTTCTGCAAAAATAAATGAGATATCTCACAAGATGAATGGAACCTCCATTTAAAAAAAAAAGTTTTATAAAGATATAATGAATTACTGGGCAAGCCAACCCAATATTAACATATTAGCTCTTTGGTTTTAAAACAAAAACTAAAAAACCTACATGCAGTAAAACATGTTATAGTGCAAATGGATAATAAAATGATGTCAAGTGAATTAGTTACTGATATTTCTGTCTTTTGTACTACAGTAAAAATTGTTAGCAGAAACATGAGGAAATACCAGGACGTAGATAATGTGTGCTTCACTGGCTTTCACAACCTACGAAGCAAACTCACTGCAGTCCACTATCTATGTCTACAGGGTTAATAATAAACAGGTAAGATATGGTCATCCCAGACTCCTGGCTCCTTTTGGATGGTCGCTTTTCCCCCACATACAGATATCAATAGCATGCAAAGTACAATTATTTTACGTGTCTCCGAGAAGGGTATGTTAGCAAGTGTTCTGGGTGACTCATTGGATGTACATGCAACTTTTATGGCAAGGAAAGTCTGGTGATAAAATACAATGCATTATTCATGACTACAATGAATACCTTCCTGTAAAGGAATTTATAACCTAAGTCACAGACACAGGCTTATAGGACTATGAACTAAAGGTACCCTGCAGAAAATGCCAAAGCTTTTCTTCATAGTTGGCCTCATTTATCAAATCATCTACAGGAGGAACTGCATCGTATGAGATATCTGCCTTCTCTATCTGCAATTAAGTGCATGCTGTGTAATTTTCCTATTACTGCCTATTTGGTAACATCACATTATACAGCATATTGCCAAAAGTATTGGGACACCTGCCTTTACACGCACATGAACTTTAATGGCATCCCAGTCTTAGTCCTTAGTTTTCAGTATTGAGTCATCCCACCCTTTGCAGCTATAACAGCCTCAACTCTTCTGGGAAGGCTGTCCACAAGCTTTAGGAGTGTGTCTATGGGAATGTTTGACCATTCTTCCAGAAGTGCATTTGTGAGGTCAGGCACTGATGTGAACAAGAAGGTCTGGCTCGCAGCCTCCACTCTTTTTTTTTTTTTAATTCTTTTTATTGCGTTTTCAAGACAATCATACAGTTGGGCCAATTGCTCAGCACCATGGCCACGCAGGGCCCACTTATCTACAAAATGGCTAAATAGCCTAACATGCACAAACTTCCCCCTGCCCCCCCTCCCCCCAACAGCCCCATAACCAGCTTCTCCAGGTAGGTTAAGATCATACAATGCTAAAACTGGGTACATCCGTATATTTACCATTAGTCTGATCACCGGGTATTATTGTAGTGAAACATTTTACTCAAACCTTGTGCTCATATGCCATCTCATTGGCTAAGTGTTTGGAATTTCGGACGTTCCAGAGCTAGTTGACAATCACGGTGCTGCTGTCCCCGGAGAGATATTGTCCTGAGAGAGCCTATGCCTCGTGCTTATCAACTAACCAGCAGTTAGGTTGGAGTCATACCAGGTTGGAGTCATCCTCTAGACCAGTGTTCCTCAACTCCAGTCCTCAAGGCCCAAAAACAGCTCATGTTTTCAGGATTTCCATTATTTTGCACAGGTGATTTGATCAGTTTCACTGCCTTAGTAATTACCACAGCTGATTCATCTGAGGGAAATCCTGAAAACATGACCTGATGGTGGGCCTTGAGGACTGGGTTGGGGAACACTGCTCTAGACATATAAGTTGCTTTATAATGAGGAAGCATAGCATTGACCAGTTTCTTCCAGTGGGCCAGCTCGTGCGGGCCTGGCTTTTTCCAATGTAAGAGGATAGACTTATGCCCATAAAATACGATATTTAGTAACGTTCTAAGTGCCCTGGAAAGGGCCACTTCCTCCGCCATGCCCAACAAACAAACCCTGAGCTCGCACGGGACTGGGGTAGATAATAACCCAGACAAGCAACTGGAGATAGCTTGCCAATAACCTTGTATTTGTGAGCATGACCAGAAGATGTGGTGCGCGTCAGCTGGGGCATAAGAGCATCTCTAGCATTCTGCCGAGACTTCCGGGAAAATTTTTGCTAGCCTGGCCGGCGTTAAATATATTCTATGGAGGAATTTGAAATGTATCAGTCGGTCTCTAGCTGACACCAGGTGTTGGAAGGACCTGACTCACATCTCATCCTACTTATCACCCTGCAGACCTCCACGTTCCATTTGTGCCTACAACGGGTCAACTGGGGAGGGTTTTTTAAAAATAACTCTTTGTAGGTAGTCGACACTGTTTTTGTGAGGTCCTCGGATTGCAGGTGGTTTTCAAAAATCAGAGGGAAAAGTCTCCACTTTGATCCACTGGAAGTGTGCCTGAAATGCGTGGCGAATCTGCAGGTATCTGAAATAGTAGGAGTTAGGGAGATTATGTCTAGCTTTAAGTTGGTCAAAGGTCCCCCATTACAGTAATGTCCTTTAATGTCTTTATACCCTGTACCGCCCATGTCATTGGATCTGGGTGTTTATAGAATTCCGGTAATTTAGTGTTCATCCAGAAAGGGGCCGACGGGGAGACCCCCACATAACTGGGGCAGGCAAACTTTCTGGCCTGGTCCCACGCTCTTATCGTAATCTTCATAGACATGGTTAAGGGGAGATGAGATTTTGTGCCCCTGTATATTGCCAGTTTAAGACTCTCATAAGATCCCAAGTGTGCCACCTTGAGTACCGTGGCAGAATCTCCAACGTCCACCCTCAGCCACTTACGGGCAAATACCATCTGGGCAGCCAGGAAGTATTTGTGCCAATCTGGAAGGTCCAACCCCCCGACCCCATGGTTCCTGATGAATCCCTAAGCCAATTCTAGGCGACTTAGGTGCCCACAAGAAACAGCTAACAATGCCTTCTATTTAAAAAAAAAAAACACTCCTGGGGACCCATGTTGGAGCAAGTCTTAAGAAGTAGAGAATGACCGGGAGTAATTTCATTTTCAGGAGGCTGATCCTGCCTATTAGTGACAACGGCAGTTTCATCCATGCCTGGATTTTTTGTTTTAGAAGAGTTAAGAGAGGTAGTAAGTTAAGTCTTATATAGTCGTCTACATTTGCTGTGATCTGTACACCTAGATATTTAATGGAGGTGACCCACTGAAGAGGCAGCTCCGGGTCCGTCAGGGTTACCGCTACCCCATCCAGTGGCAGTATTGATGACTTGGTCCAATTCACCCGAAGGCCCGAGAATTTGGCAAAACGGTCAAGAATGGCCAGCACTGCCCTCAGCGAAGCTGCTGGGTCCCTGAGGAAGAGGACCAAGTCATCTGCATATAGAGCCAGACACTCTCTAATGCCCCCCCCCCACCCCGATGGCTCCAACCTCTGGAGAAGTTCTGAGGGAACCTTCCCCAAAACCCATGAGTTCCAAAACTTTATGTAGGTATCCCCAGTCTACCGAGTCAAAAGCTTTTTCTATATCAATTGACACAATGATACTGGACTTCTGCGCTGTCTCGGGGAGCTGTAAATGGGTAAGGAGTCTTCTTAAGTTTGTGTCAGTTGACTTCCCTGGCATGAATCCGGTCTGATCTATGTCAACCAAGGAGGAGATCACTCCAGCCAGGCGGAATGACAAGACTTTGGTGAGTATTTTGAGATCCGTGTTAAGGAGCGCTGTGGGACAGTAGGAGTCACAGTCAAGCTGGTCCTTCCCAGGGTAGCAATACTGTGAAGGCCTCTTGCATGGATGCAGGAAGACTATCCTGCTTCAAGCATTGTTCAAACAGGGAGCGCAGTCTAGAGGCCAGCTGTTCCATATAAGTCTGCCGGAAAACCGCCGAGGCCCGGGGCCTTACCAGGGGGAATGAGTATTCGCAGTCTCCACTCTTATTCATCCTAAAGGTGTTCTATGGGGTTGAGGTCAGGACTCTGTGCAGTCCAGTCAAGTTCCTCCACCCCAAACTAGCTCATCCGTGTCTTCATGGACCTTGCTTTGTACACTGGTGTGCAGTCATTCCCAAACTGTTCCCACAAAGTAGGGAGCATGACATTGTCCAAAATGTCTTGGTATGCTGAAGCCTTAAGAGTTCCCTTCACAGGAACTAAGGGGCCAAGGCCAACCCCTGGAAAAAAAACTCCACGCCATAATCCCCCCTCCACTAAATGATTTGGGCCAGTGCATAAAGACATGGATACCAATGCAATCTGTATGTTTTGAAACAATAAGTTTGTGAAGGTCTTGAGAGAGCTGCTTGCTTTTACCCATCATGAGATGTTTCTTGTGTGACAACTTGGTAATGAGACACCCTTTTATAGGCCATCATTTGAGCCTGACCCAGCTGATGTTAATTTGCACTGACAAGGGACAAGATTGCTTTCTAATTACTAATAGATTTCAGCAGGTGTCTTGGCTTTCCATGCTTTGCACCTCCCTTTCTTCATGTGTTCAATACTTTTTCCCTGTGTCATTCCATTTTATTACACATAACTTAATTTCTGAAGGTATTTGTTTTGGTTTCTTTGTATGTATGGGATTGCATGGGTTGTTACCGACATGTGATGAAAATTTCATGTCAATAATATATTTACCTAGAAAAATGGTGACGTGTTCAATACTTATTTTACCCGATATATATATATATATATACAGTGGGTACGGAAAGTATTCAGACCCCCTTAACTTTTTCTGCAGCCATTTGCTAAAATCATTTAAGTTCATTTTTTCTCTCATTAATGTACACACAGCACCCCATATTGACAGAAAAACACAGAATTGTTGACATTTTTGCAGATTTATTAAAAAAGAGAAACTGAAATATCACATGGTTCTAAGTATTCAGACCCTTTGCTCAGTATTTAGTAGAAGCACCCTTTTGATCTAATACAGCCATGAGTCTTTTTGGGAAAGATGCAACAAGGAGTCTTTTTGGGAAAGATGCAACAAGTTTTTCACACCTGGATTTGGGGATCCTCTGCCATTCCTCCTTGCAGATCCTCTCCAGTCCTGTCAGGCTGGATGGTGAATGTTGGTGGACAGCCCTTTTTAGGTCTCTCCAGAGATGTTCAATTGGGTTTAAGTCAGGGCTCTGGCTGGGCCATTCAAGAACAGTCACAGAGTTGTTGTGAAGCCACTCCTTCGTTATTTTAGCTGTGTGCTTAGGGTCATTGTTTTGTTGGAAGGTAAACCTTCGGCCCAGTCTGAGGTCCTGAACACTCTGGAGAAGGTTTTCTTCCAGGATATCCCTGTACTTGGCCGCATTCATCTTTCCCTCGATTGCAACCAGTCGTCCTGTCCCTGCAGCTGAAAAACACCCCCACAGCATGATGCTGCCACCACCATGCTTCACTGTTGGGACTGTATTGGACAGGTGATGAGCAGTGCCTGGTTTTCTCCACATATACCGCTTAGAATTAAGGCCAAACAGTTCTATCTTGGTCTTATCAGACCACAGAATCTTATTTCTCACCATCTTGGAGTCCTTCAGGTGTTTTTTTTAGCAAACTCCATGCTGGCTTTCATGTGTCTTGCACTGAGGAGAGGCTTCCATCAGGCCACTATGTCATAAAGCCCCGACTGGTGGAGGGCTGCAGTGACGGTTGACTTTCTACAACTTTCTCCCATCTCCTGACTGCATCTCTGGAGCTCAGCCCAAGTGATCTTTGGGTTCTTCTTTACCCCTCTCACCAAGGCTCTTCTCCCCCGATAGCTCAGTTTGGCCGGATGGCCAGCTCTAGGAAGGGTTCTGGTCGTCCCAAACATCTTTCATTTAAGGATTATGAAGGCCACTGTGCTCTTAGGAACCTTAAGTGCAGCAGAATTTTTTTGTAACCCCGGCCAGATCTGTGCCTTGCCACAATTCTGTCTCTGAGCTCTTCAGGCAGTTCCTTTGACCTCATGATTCTCGTTTGCTCTGACATGCACTGTGAGCTGTAAGGTCTTATATAGACAGATGTGTGGCTTTCCTAATCAAGTCCAATCAGTATAATCAAACACAGCTGCACTCAAATGAAGGTGTAGAACCATCTCAAGGATGATCAGAAGAAATGGACAGCACCTGAGTTAAATATATGAGTGTCACAGCAAAGGGTCTGAATACTTAGGACCATGTGATATTTCAGTTTTTCTTTTTTAATAAATCTTCAAAAATGTCAACAATTCTGTGTTTTTCTGTCAATATAGGGTGCTGTGTGTACATCAATGAGGAAAATAAATGAACGTAAATGATTTTAGCAAATGGCTGCAATATAAAAAGAGAGAAAAATTTAAGGGGGTCTGAATACTTTCCGTACCCACTGTATATTGTTTCAAATCCAGATTAAACAACAAATACAATTTCCTGACTGGGGACCACATTAGCAGTTGGGCCTCATGCACACAGGACGTTTTTTGACTGTTTTACAGATGCTGTTTTTAGCGGCAGACTTTTTTTTCTACAGTCAATAAACCCTCCATTATGTTATCCTATGTGTTCATGCACACATAGGCTGTTATCAGCTGTTTTTAGCAGCGACGTTTTTGAGCTGTAAAAAAAAAATCCAAGACCAGTGGGTTCTGAGAGATGTTTTTCAGCGGTAAACACGTTCAAATGCTCAAAAACACGCACAAACGTGGCTAAACGTCGATCCCCAACATTTTTGGATGTTTTAGATCAATTGAGAAAAAAACCAAAATGCTGGCCTTTTAAAAATGCGAAAACACGCCGGTAATAGAACGCTGGTAAAAGCTGAAAAAATCACTGACAAAGCCATTGACGTTTTTAGGACTTTTTTTAACATCCTGTGTACATGAAGCCTAAGGCCAAAAAACATCAGTAGCTTATCAGGGATGTTTTCAGCTTTTACCAGCGTTATATTACCGCCATTTTTTCGCGTTTTTCCCCATTTTTAAAGGGCCAGCGTTTTTTTTTTTCCAATTGGTCTAAAACATCCAAAAACATTGGGGATTGACGTTTTTAAGCAATTTTGACCGTTTTTGGCTGTTTTTACAGCTGAAAATAGTCCAAAAAACCCTCAGCTCTTGGGTTTTTTTTACAGCTCAAAAACGCCACTGCTAAAAACAGTTGATAACAGCCTGTGTGTGCATGAACACATAGGATAACATGATGGAGGATTTATTGACTGTAGAAAAAAACTTCTGTAGCTGAAAACAGCTGCTGAAAAACAGCCAAAAAACGTCAGCAGCTTATCAGGGATGTTTTCAGCTTTTACCAGCGTTATATTACTGCCGTTTTTTCGCGTTTTTTAAAGGGCCAGCGGTTTTTTTTTTTTTGGTTTTTTTCCAATTGGTCTAAAACGTCCAAAAACGTTGGGGATTGACGTTTTTAAGCGTTTTTGAGCGTTTTTGGACGTTTTTAAGTGTTTGAACATTTTTACAGTTGAAAACAGTCCAAATAAACCCTCAGCTCTTGGGTTTTGAGTTTTGTTATTTCAGATAAGAAAAGAGAAACAAAATTCCTTCCTGATCCCCCCAAGAGGCAATCAAATATTAACTATTAGGCCTCATACACATGGACATTTCTTAAAAAATAAACAAAACATCGGGCCTGACGTCAAGGAAAAAAAATCTGCGTTTTTCGGCGTTATGCATCGGCGTTAGTGAGCGTCGGTGTCAATAGGCGTTTTTTTAAAAAAAATCATCCCTCTGCTATTTTTCAACTTAAAAAGTTGGCGTCAAAAAATGCCAAAACATTACAGCCTCAGAACGCTCTGGCCGTGGGTTCTAGTTTCAGCTCACTAACGCCGACGCCATCTACAGCTCAAAAACGTCTGCGTTTTTATGGGGCCATTGACTAACATGGATAGCTGCAAAAAACGCCAGAAAACGCCGGCATCAAAAAACATCCATCTGTATGAGGCCTAAACATTAGTATCCAGTTATTTCCAAACTTTGCCTTTGATTTTTCTTCTCACTATGGTCAAAAATGATTGTCAATTTGGCCCATTAGACATTTGAAAATCGAACAAGCATTTTGGAAACCCCAAAACCCGGTTTAACTGTTAGTAAAAACTGGTATCACTCTTCTTTTTAGTTTCCGTTTCAAACCTTTATTGACCTATGATTACAAATCCGGAGTATGTCTACCTACAAAAAACTACGGCCGCAAAAGACCGCAAAAAACGTCGATAGGTACAATCAGTTACCGGGGTATTTTTGCGTCTGCAAAAACTCGACATCTACCGCAGCCGCAATCACTCGACTTTGATCTTGGGTGCCGGTCTCGCAAGACTCCGACATTACAAAACCGTAAAAAACTGCGGTTGAAAAATTCAACTTTTTATCGTCTCCCTACTAAAAAAAATTTTTTTGCG
>BLSH010214066.1:1924171-1948643 GCA_018402905.1 Glandirana rugosa | reverse complement strand
AAGGACAATGGGATGGGAGGAAGGGGGAAGGGAGGGTAAAAAGGATGGTATGGAGGAGACAGGGAGGAAAAGGCCTGGGGAGGGGAGGGAATAACAATGTATAGGCACATATGGAATAAGATTAAATGGGCATTAGTTAGTGAATATGCTGCATATTGGTAGATTAATACCGATGGGGAATTTTTATGTACTACAGCCATATATTATTCAGCCCCATCTGATCACTAGGATATTTTATGATGCCTAGTATGCTCTGGATCTGTTTATGGGTGTGGGTCTGTACCCACATCTGTGTACGGCCACACATGTGTACACACATGCATGCACATGAAAGTATAGACGGGCTTCTTTATGTACGGGTCTGTTGTTTATAACTATTTTTTATAATCATGCTCTTAAATGTATCATTCATACACATAATATATGCACATGCATTATTGAGATATATATATACATCATATATGCATGTCCTTAGTGCATGTTGTCTCTTACAGGATGTCGTTTATATACGTACTTTTTTATACTTATATATATATATTTTTTATATATATTATTTATTTTTTATCCTGAATGAGTTCTGTCCATATACACTCTCTGTGTTCTTTCTTTTTCCCCCATCGGTATTAATCTACCAATATGCAGCATACTCACTAACTAATGCCCATTTAATCTTATTCCATATGTGCCTATACATTGTTATTCCCTCCCCTCCCCAGGCCTTTTCCTCCCTGTCTCCTCCATACCATCCTTTTTACCCTCCCTTCCCCCTTCCTCCCATCCCATTGTCCTTGTCCCCTGTGCTTCCTTTGATCTTATTCATTACCAACATGTCTTTTTATACTTATTATGTGATTATATGGACCTTAACAGATCTGTATCCACACTTATTAGCCTTCGCCACTCCTGATGTTTTACTATGTCCCGGATGACCCGCCCCCCAGCTTCGGCTGGGCTCCATAAAAATGGCAGATACTGGACTTCCTTGTGCCTGATGAAAGAGCGCGGTCACTTCCTCCTGCGTGAACCGCACGCTCAGAAAGGCGTCGCACTTTGCTGACGTCACGCCGCCGCAACCCTCCACAGTGCTTCTCAAGCCTCGGTTTGGTGCCTTGCCGGCTACAGACGCCGTTCACATCTACACCGGACTTTGCTGCCTGATTGGGGACAGTGAGCTGTTGACGCTTTCTGCCTTGGGACTTCACCAACATGCGATATTTTGACGCTCCTTTGTGAGTTGCCATGCCAATGTTTTTAAAAATGTTATTAAATTATCATGCAGTCTGCACTTAGAAGCGCCTCTGTCCTTGTTTTTCTCTTCTAGTGGCCAGCGGCTTCCCCACTAGAGTGCTGCATCTATTTGTGGACTGGCGTTCTGATTTTACTGATTTTCCTTTCCACCCCTTGTGTTCCCTCCATATATCATTGTGTACTGTAAGTATTGGAGAGCTTATACCACTGTGCACCTTTTTCCTTGTTATCCTCTGCATGCTGTGGCTGGAAAGCACGGGCAACATTACTAAACAGAGAAAATGGTGCCCTGCCTGAGGACTGACCACGTTCACCTTTGCCTGTGGACATATATACGCTGCTGGCCCCCTTACAGTGCGATGGGAATGTCTGCCTCTCCTTGTTGTCTTCCAGACATGATGGGGGGGGGGGCGGTGTTTATTAAAAAAATGTAATAAAGATGTGGAAATGTGTACATGGATGCACTTTAATCAATGGAAAGTGGCGCTTGGTATACTTTAATTCAAGTACTTGCAGTAACGCACAGAAATATATGGTGTTAAACTTGCAGTAACACAATGAAATATACAGCGTTAAACTTGCAGTAACGCACAGAACTATATGGCATTAAACTTGAAGCAACGCACAGAACTATCTGGCATTAAATTTGCAGTAGCGCACAGAACAATACGGTGTTAAACTTGCAGTGATGCAAAGAACTATATGGCATTAAACTTGCAGTAGCACAATGGAATATACGGCATTAAACTTACAGTAATTCACAGAACTATATGGCGTTAAATTTGCAGTAAAGCACAGAACAATACAGTGTTAAACTTGCAGTAATGCAATGAAATATATGGCGTTAAACTTGCAGTAACGCACAAACTTATATGGCATTAAACTTGCAGTAACGTACAAAACTATATGGAATTAAACTTGCAGTAAAGCACAGAACTATATGGAGTTAAACTTGCTGTAATGCAATGAAATATACGGTGTTAAATGACCACTACACTCACGCTGACTGAAATGTCCCTAGATTCACACTAATGTAAAGATGAATGGTGGTCACTCACTACACTCATGCTGCCTGAACTGTCCCTAGACTTACACTAATGTAACGATGAATGGTGGTCACACTACACTCACACTGACTGAACTGTCCCTAGATTAACACAAATGTAAAGATGAATGGTGGTCACACTACACTCACACTGACTAAACTGTCCCTAGATTAACACCAATGTAAAGATGAATGGTGGTCACTACACTCACGCTGACTGAACTGTCCCTAGACTCACACTAATATAAAGGTAAATGGTCGTCACTACACTCACACTGACTATCCCTAGATTCACACTAAACTAATATTCTTCACTGACAACAGAATCACAATAGCACACTATAGCACACCAACTGTCTAGTGGCACTGAACAGAGCCCTGTTCTATCACTCTCCGCGCCGATATCACACTGAAAAAGGCCGCTATTGAAAGATTACTTTTTTAGTACGGGGCAGGACTGAGAAATGAGTCATGATTGGATAGAGTCATCATGACAACGTCCAATCATGGCTCTGACAGTGCTCTGTGCCATGATTGGGCAAAGCTTTCATTGCTTCAGCCAATCATGGCTTTCAATGCACTGTGTGGTGAACAAGCGATCGAACGACCCGATAATTCGGTTGTTGGGTGAAGGGGCAAACAGCCAATGTTCGGCCCGAACTCATGCTCGGGCCAAGCCGTTCGCCCATCCCTAATGACAAACTACATAGTTACATAGTCCGTAAGGTTGAAAAAAGATGCCAGTCCATCCAGTTCAACCTGTGGTGTGTATGCATGTGTTTATATCAATAGTAAACGGCATATCCCTGTATGTTGTGATCGTTAAGATGCCAATCTAATCGTTTTTTTAAACCATCGACACTCCCTGCTGATACCACTGCTTGTGGAAGAGAATTACATATCCTTACCACTTTGATAGTAAAGCACCCTTCACGCAGTTTAAGGTTAAACCGCTTCTCTTCCAATTTCAGTAAATGGCCACGTGTCTTTTTAACCACTTGCCGACCGCATATAGTACATATATACGGTGGCAAAGCGGCACGTTCCCGCAAATTTTTAAATTTATAAGCGGGGATCCGTGCATGCGCGAGTAGCGGGTGTGCACGCACCCCCACCGGCACGCGTGCATGCGTGCCTGCCGCGTGCTCCATCGTCAGATGTCCGCCGGCGACCCGTGATCACCTGTGAGAGAGCCGGAACAGTGAACCGCTGATGTTAACACGGCGGTTCCCTGCTCTGTGAGGGGGGACAGATCTGTTGTGCCCCTGGCAGCCCAACCCCCATACAGTTAGAACACACACAGGGAACACAGTTATCCCCTAGTATGCCCCCTGCAGGTTAACCCCTTCCCTGCCAATGACATTTACACAGTTATCAGTAGCTATTTTTAGACATGATCTCTGTATAAATGTCACTGGTCCCAAAAAAGTGTCAAAAATGTCCGACATGTCTGCCGCAATATTGCAGTCCTGGTAAAAATCGCAGATCACCACCAATACTAGTATAAAAAAAATAGTAAAAACGCCATAAGTGAATTCTCATGGTTTGTAAACGCGGCAACTTTTGTCCAAACCAATCAATATACGCCGATTGTGATTTTTTTTACTACAAATATGTAGAATATATATCGGCCAAAACTGATGAATACATTTTTTTTTTGGACATGTATTATAGCAAAAAGTAAAAAATATTGTTTTTTATTTTTCAAAATTGTCGCTATTTTTTTGTTTACAGCGGTGATCAGAAGTGACGCAGGGGTAATCAAATACCACCAAAAGAAAGCTGTATTTGTGGGAAAAAAAGGACGTCAATTTTGTTTGGGTACAACGTTGCATTACCGCGCAATTGTCAGTTAAAGCGACGCAGCGCCGAATCACAAAAAGTGCTCTGGTCCTAAAGTGGGAAATCCTTCCGGGGCTGTTGTTAAACTCCCTTTCACTGAAAAGTTTTTACCCTATGATAGGGTCACATGTAAGGTATTTGTATATCGCTATCATATCCACTCTCAATCGTCTCCTCTCCAGAAAGAATAAGTTCAATGCTTGTAGTTTTTTCCCCATAGCGGAGAACCTCTAGTCCCTTTGTTAGCTTTGTTGCCCTTCTCTGAACTCTTTCCAGTTTCAGCACATCCTTCTTGAGGACTGGTGCCCAGAACTGGATGGGATACTCCAGATGTAGTGCGACCAGAGTATTGTAGAGTGGGAGAATTATGATTTTATCTCTGGAGTAAATCCCCTATTTAATGCATGTTAATATGCTCTTGGCTTTGCTTGCAGTGACTTGGCATTGCATGCTATTGCTGAGCTTGTCATCTACTAGGACCCCCAGGTCCTTTTCCATTCTGGATTCCCCCCGAGGTTCTCCCCCTAGCGAGTAACTTGCGTTCGTATTTTTAGCACCCAATGGCATTACCTTACATTTTTCAACATTAAACCTCATTTGCCATGTAGTTGCCCACCCCATTATTTTATTTAGGTCTTTTTGTAAGGTTTCCACATCCTGCATAGAAGTTATTGCCCTGCTTAGCTTTGAATCATCCGCAAATACTCAGATTGAGCTATTTATCCCATCCTCTATATAATTTATGAATAAATTAAACAGAATTGGTCCCAGGACAGATCCTTGGGGTACCCCACTTACCAGACTGGACCATTCCATGCACTCGCTATTTTCCACCACCCTTTGAAACCACCCCTTTAGCCAGTTTTCAATCCAGGTAAATGCCCTATGGTCCATGCTAACAGACCTCAGTTTGTAAAGTACATGTTTGTGGGGAACTTTATCAAATGCCTTTGCAAAATCCACATACACCACATCCACAGGCCTTCCTTTATCCAGATGGCAGTTCACTTCCTCGTAGGCTGTTAATAGATTGGTCTGGCAAGAACGATCCTTTATGAATCCATGCTGATTACTACTAATGGTACTGTTAAATGGTACAACCATTGCAACTTTTACAATTATTTTTACAACTATTACAACTTTTACTACAACTATTACAACATTTGGAAATTCTCCACTTAGCCGAGGTGGCCTTTTTTGAAGGAGGAAAGTGGATAAGGGGTTATCTGCATATACTTTGCATCTCCGACACTGGGGATTATAAAGGCTGCACTGAATGACTCTGAGAAAATATTATCATCTACTGAAGTAGTAAGAATCATTCTGGCCAATGTCACTGTTTCCTTGTATGAAGGCTGCATTCTCACTGACATGAGCACTGATATGCCATGTTCACAGTTATTTCCCAGGTATGTCTCAACCTCTGTTGCAATCCAGGGCTTAATTCTGCATTCCTTTGTTTCTAACAAACTGTAAGCCAGCTTCATACTTATGTCATCAGCTTCTGATTGATTGATAGGCTGAAATGTATCGAAGTAAGATGCGTTCAGAGGTCTAAAGTCATCACTTTACTTGCTTCTAGTCAGTAAATTGAATGGTAGATGACATTACTGGCTTCTAGTAAATTGATAGGCTACACTGTCAGTGATGTCACTGGTTTGTAGAAAACTCATTGGTGGGATTCTAAGCAAGGTCCCTGGCTTTTGATAAACCAAGGGTCTGCATTCCCTGTAAAACTGGCTAATGTAGGTGACAAGTCCACATCTCTTATTTCATTTCCTGTGTAATTTTAAGCAAAACCAATAAAACCAGATGCATCATAAAACAGAAACTTCCCTTTTGCTTGAAACAGTTTTAATAATAATGCAGCATTTTAAACACAGGTAATGGAAACCAATTTGATTTTATTGCTACAACACTAGTGTGTCTGCGCATCGCCACACCTTCTATAAGAAAAATTCTTTTTGCTGTGATCCTGTCATATAATACCAGGAAGCAGGCAAAGCAGTGACGCTTTCTCCACGCAGTAGTGGTACTGACGTACTGGCTAGAACTGCTCTTGCCAACCCCATTACAAATCTATTCTTATCTTACAACTTGGAAGTGAACTCATTAACAATCCTTTTAACATCCGCTTAGATTGCACAATTCATGATAGAAGGAATGTGGCTTTTCTAGACATGGCATCTATCTAAAGTGGCAAAAGCCTATTAGGCCTCATGCACACAGGACATTAAAACAAGTCCTAAAAACATCAGTAGCTTTTAGTGACTTTTTTCAGCTTTTTTTGAGCGTTTTTGCAGCAGCGTTTTTGCAAGTTTTTCAGGGATAGTTGTAAGCCGCGTTTCTCATGCCACTATTCAACTCAATGGTTCCCTATGGCCCATTGATTTGAATAGTATAAGTCGCACCTTGTGTGCTGAGCAACATGAAGAGGAACCCCGCAAAAAAATAAATTTGCATGGGGTTCCCTTCGGTCTGATATGGATTTTAAGGGGAACCCCCAACGGCAAAAAAAAAAATGGCGTGGGGTCCCCCTCAAAATCCATACCAGACCCTTATCCGAACATGCAGCCTGGCAGGCCAGGAAAGGGGGTGGGGACGAGCGAACGCCCCCCCTCCTGGACCATACCAGGCTGCACGCCCTCAACATGGGGGGGTGCTTTGCGCCCCCCCACCCCAAAGCACCCTGTCCCCATGTTGTTGAGGACAAGGGCCTCTTCCCGACAACCCTTGCTGGTGGTTGTCGGGGTCTGCGGATGGGGAGCTTATCGCAATCTGGAAGCCCCCTTTACCAAGGGGGCCCCCAGATCCCGGCCCCTGACCCTATGTGAATGTGTATGGGGTATATTGTACCCCTATCCATTCAAATGAAAGAAAAGTGTAAAAAAAACACACTACACTGGTTTTTAAAATATTTTATCAAATCAGCTCAGGCATCTTCCACCCTTCCTGGCTCTTAACCCTCTCCGACGTCTTCTTTCTTCTGCTCTTTTGCGGGGGTCCTTTCTTCTGGGGGGTCTTCTATTTTCTACTGGGTCTTCTGCTGTTTTGCCACTCTCTTCTCCCTTTGCTCTTTTTAAGATGTTGACTCGTCGCTCTTTTGCACTCGAATGCTGTATCCGCAGCTCTGCAAATACTTATATTGGCATGGGGTGTGGCCACCGGGTGATGTCCCTTTGACCCCTGCCCCAAAGCACTACCCATGTTGAGGGCATGGGGCCTGGTATGGTCCTGGAAGGGGGGCCACTCGCTTGTCCCCACTCCTTTTCCTGGCCTGCCAGGCTGCATGCTCGGATAAGGGTCTGGTATGGATTTTGAGGGCCCCACGCCATTTTTTTTGGCATTGGGGTTCCCCTTAAAATCCACACCAGATTGAAGGGTGTTTTTTTTTGAAAAAATTTTTTGCGGGGTTCCCCTTCAAGTATTCACCTCATACCGCAAGGCGGATCATCATGATCCGACTTCTGGTGCGACTTCTACTATTCAAATCAATGGGCCATAGGGAACCATTGATTTTGAATAGAGATAGAAATACCTGACTAGGCTTAACGCTTAAAGCTGTGTATACAACGTATGATAACAGCCTATGTGTGCATGAACACATAGGATAACATGTTTGGGAGTTTTTTGACTGTAGAAAAAAATGTCTGCAGCTAAAAACAGCTGCTGTAAAAACGTCCAAAAACGTCCTGTGTGCATGAGGCCTTATAAGTAAAAACAAGTATATTTATACATAGAACTACATTGGATCTGTGCAAAATTGCATAACAGAGCAGACAATCAGAGTTCGCTTTAGGTTTGTTTCCTTGTTTAAGATAATTTAATTTATAATGTATAGTTGCTTGTGGCACCTCTACCAGGTTTTTGATTCTGGAAGTAGAAGGTCTTAAGCAGTGGTGTCCGAAGATGGGCTCTTTGATTTACTAGGGACTGGGTGTGCAAGGAGGAAAACACCAAAATCAGAACTTATAAAGTCTGGTTGGCCTGCAACTGGAGCAATCATCAGACTAAGTACCCCTCAGGATTCCTTCTTGTCTATCAGTTCAGTACACACTTTGTTCAACAGTTCCAAACCCCGCTGAATGGGCACCCTTTGTACCCTCGACATGCATTGGATTTTTTGATGCAAGAATCTGAATAAGATCATATCTGGACTTTTTACATTCTGCTTTTGGAACTTCCTGCATATTCCTATTTTTATAGCAGTCTGTGTTCCCCAACTCCTCCAAATTGACCCTAACAATATACAGTAAAACAGAGGGTTTTGTTGCACACATTTGCAAATATACAGGGAAGACGCAATGCCCACGTCAAGGCTCCTCTGTATACTGCGGTCTTAACTCCAGTTTTCAGAACCCCCCGAATTGGAGGATATATAGCAGTGGATAAATCAAGGGCAGGTTTGCCTGGTGGGAGTCCACTCCTCCTTAAAAGCACAGGGACAAATTTGGGGTGGTTGCTTCTACTTGTGTAGCTTGTTGGTGATTTGGTGTGAAGTCATATTTGATGCCTTCAGCTGCCATTGTGCCTTTGCTGGGCTTCCAATGTGTCCTGTGCCTTTAAGGTAGAGTGGGCTCCCTCCAGGCAAATCTGCCCTTGATTTATCCAATGCTATATATGCTCCAATTTGGAGACTCTCAAAACTATTGCGTTAGGACCGCAGTATACAAGGAGCCTTGACATGAGCATTATGGCTTCCACATATATTGTAAATGTGTGCAACTAAACCCTCTGTTTTAACGTGAATTGTTAGACAGGGTCAATTTGGTTTGTTTGCAGGCTAGCTGGAAAGTGTGTTTGTTTATGACAGCTTTAAACAGACCCTGTAGGCAGATCAATAATTTGAAAATAAATCTTCCTATAAGTTTATCTTTGTATTTAACATATTTTATGCATGCTATTTAGGCCTCACTCACACAGGAGCTGAGGCATGTACACCTTGAACAGGCTCTTTTTTTATGCGGCTCGAGATGCCAGGTGCTGCGTGCAGGCAGCCAGTGTAAGTCTATGGGAATGCAGCAGCTGTACGGACACAGCCACTCCTCCTCACATGTGTGCAGATGCTGGGGAGGGAGAAGGCATTTAGGGTGGCTCACCTTCATGCCTGTCAAGTTAGAAGGAGCGGTTGTGTCCGTGCGGCCACTGCATCCCCATAAACTTACATGGGCTGCCTGCATGGAGCACAGGGAGAGGTTTTACTTTTAAAAAAAGAAATAAATTCAGGTAAAAATGTGCATTTATTATTTTTTTTTATTGGGAGCCTGGAAAGCTTTGCACCAACAATCAGCAGATTGTGGGTGGAATGCAGGGCTCTTGGAGGCTCTGTGTGTAAGCTGTCTGGCCAGGCAGTTACACACTAACAGGAAGCATCAATGAGCTACCACAGCGCTCAACAGCGCCATGGAAGTTCATTGAGAACTATAAGCCAACAGCCGCAAAGGCTGTTAAACCTTGTAGTTTTCCATTCATGAAGCCCCGCATGGCCATGTTCTTTTCAGATTGTGACAGAGAGCGAGGGGAGAAGATCCCCTGCTCCCTGTCACAACGGGGATTCGGGGAGGTGTGGGGGCCAGTGAATTTGTAACGGTTACACCCTGAATATGGTTGTGATATGTTACAAAAGGTGAACATATCCTTTAAGGCACCCTTAATTGTAGGTGTGATGTGGTTTAACAAATACATACTACACATTAACCACAAAGATTTGAACTGGCACTAAGCCTGCTTTAACTTGAACGCAATGGAAAAGAGTAATGGAAAGAGTAAATTATATTATGAAACCTAAAGCAAAGGCATCCCTAAATGTTATTCATCCCAGATTGTTAATACCATATTGTTCCTATTGATAAACCAATCTATGATCTCTGGCACATGCAAAAGATTTTCATAAAACATCTACAAAGTGTGAGCCAATTCCTGAACATATCCAAATTTTATTGGCCACACGGACATGATCCAAGCATAATAATGGGAGAATATTACATGTTTCTATAGAACGTTTTTAAAGGAATGCAAAAATAGCTAATCATTGCAAAGCTTGATTGGCCATGCCAAAGGATGTATAATTCCTATTCCAGTGCTCGTAAAATGCTCCATGCTAAAAATTCTATGAATTGAAAATGCTTGCTTATTACCTGGTCTTCTTTTGTGTACTGTTTTACAGAACAAGGTAAAGCACATCTCTACTTCTTAACCTCCCCCCCCCCCATCCTCCCAACCCCCTCACACATTTATTAAAAAATCCCCTTTATGTATACACACACCTTAAATCCAGTTTATGTTATGATGCCAGTGCCTCTCTCTGCAGTAATGTAAGTCCAAGTAGATGTAGTGACACAACCTCAAAGGGCAAGTCCATGATGCCCTGTCTTCACAGGAAGTGGGATGAATGACAATGGGTGTTATTCAACACGGGGGAGGACTGGCAGCTGAGTGGAGGGCAGAGCACTAAAAAGACAGTGTGCATTGCAGGCAAATCTGCATTTCTTTACTTTTGAAACGTCAGGGTTTATTTTGGATACAATTTTAGAACCATAAGGTCAGGTTCACATATGTTTGGCTGCGGTTCCCAGAATGGGGTCCAATGCGTCCCTGTTCACTGGTTCAGGTGTGATTCAAGTCTGATTTTTTTCCTGAATTCACACCTGAACTGGACATAAAGACGCATAGGACCCTTATGCAATTCGCAACCACCAGCCAATTTACCCAGTTTTGGTAGTAACAGGGTAAAAAAAAAATCTGGCAAAAACATATCTTCCTTCAGTGAATAGTATTTGTGGAATAAGCATTATCAGGAGTCATTTATTACGTAATGTAGCAGTACCGCCCTTCCTTCCTACAACTAATGACTGCAGCTACTGGGATTTTTGTTATTTAGAACTTTATTGACCAGATAAATTCGTCTGCTGGAAAAAGCCAATCAACCATTAATGATTTGAAACACACCACAGTCCTTGATCTTTTAACATAAATATTAAATCCATTAACATTCCAGGTTACTATATTTAAAGTGAACATTTATGCATAATAGTGTAATGCTTAAACTATACTGTATATGCTTCTATACAGTGCCTTGAAAAAGTATTCATACCCCTTGAAATGTTCCACATTTTGTCATGTTACAACCAAAAACTTAAATGTATGTTGGATTTTATGTGATAGACCAACACAAAGTGACACATAATTGTGAAGTGGAAGGAAAATGATAAATGGTTTTCAACATTTTTTTACAAACAAATATGTGAAAAGTGTGGCATGCATTTGTATTCAGCCCCTTTACTCTGATACCCCTAACTAAAATTTAGTGGAACCAATTGCCTTCAGAAGTTACCCAATTAGTAACTAGAGTCCACCTGTGTGTAATGTAATTCAATTTAAATACAGCTGTTCTGTGAAGCCCTCAGAGAACCTTAGTGAACAAACAGAATCATGAAGGCCAAGGAACACACCAGACAGGTCAGGGATAGACTTGTGGAGAAGTTTAAAGTAGGGTAAGGTTATAAAAAAATATCCCATGCTTTGAACATCTTACGGAGCACTGTTCAATCCATCATTCGAAAATGGAAAGAGTATGGCACAACTGCAAACCTACCAAGACTTGGTTGTCCACTTAAACTGACAGGCCAGGCAAGGAGAGCATTAATCAGAGAAGCAGCCAACAGGCCCATGGTAACTCTGGAGGACCTGCAGAGATCCACAGCTCAGGTGGGAGAATCTGTCCACAGGACAACTATTAGTCGTGCACTCCATAAATCTGGGCTTTATGGAAGAGTGGCAAGAAGAAAGCCATTGTTTAAAGAAAGCCATAAGAAGTCCCGTTTGCAGTTTGCGAGAAGTCATGTGGGGGACACAGCAAACATGTGGAAGAAGGTGCTGTGGTCAGATGAGACCAAAATTTAATTTTTTCGCCTAAAAGCAAAACACTGTGTGGCGGAAAACTTACACCGCACATCACCCTGAACACACCATCCCCATCGTGAAACATGGTGGTGGCAACATCATGGTGTGAGGGTGCTTTTCTTCAGCAGGGACAGGGAAGCTGGTCAGATATGATGGAAGGATGGAGCCAATGAAGGGCAATCTTAGAAGAAAACCTTTTAGAGTCTGCAAAAGACCTGAGATTGGAGTGAAGGTTCACATTCCAGCAGGACAACAGCTCTAAACACAGCCAGAGCTACAATGGAATGGTTTAGATTAAAGCATATTAATGTGTTAGAATGACCCAGTCAAAGTCCAGCAACCCTTGTGATGAAGTCAGATATGATGAAATGTTAAGGGCATGGCTATACAACAACTCTAAGCCTAACTGGACCCGTGCCGAACGTGTCATGGTGTCAGATGGATGTGGATTCATATTGAACACGAACGGTAACAGACAGTCTACACTAGCGATCTTGATTTTTTAATGAATGTAAGCACAATTGTTTTTAAATAAAAGAGTGGTTTTAAATGTTTTTATGCTATGAGAGGCTCTTTTTGCTTATATTCCCTTTAATGACCCTGCCTGGAATCCAGGGAGTGGAAGCTGTTGCTTACTTGTCCTATATGGAGTGATTCTATATGGAGTGATTTTCTTTTGATAAGCCGATTACACTGGACATCTGGAGTGGAGGCTGATGCTTGCGTGTCCATTATTGAGTGATTTCCTTATATAAGCTAATTTCACTGGACCTCTGGTGAGCCTTAGTAATTTTGGGTGTTATTTGCACTTTTGCACATCGGTGGAGGAAGAGTGGTTGGTGTCGGATTAAGTTCATCACTGTGGGGGATATTTACTATAGCGCTGCCGCAAAATGTCAGCAAAATTACCGCGATTCGTGGTAAATTACCACGATTCTCTGCAAATAGCGCTAAAACGGTATTCGCAATAGCGCTGGCGGCAAATTACTCCCAAACTCAAATTCACTATTGCTCCCAGGTCACAGATAACGCCCAAATCCTTACTCTAGTCAGGACTTGGAGTAGTGCAAATAGAAATAATGTTTAGAGCATGATCTGATCCCCTAAATTGTACCAAAATATGCGGTATGTTGTTTAACCACTTCAGCCCCAGAAGGATTTCCCATGTTAGGACCAGAGCACTTTTTGCGATTCGGCACTGTGTCGTTTTAACTGACAATTGCGCGGTCATGCGACGTTGTACCCAAATCAAATTTGCGTCCTTTTTTCCCCACAAATAGAGCTTTCTTCTGATGGTATTTGATCACCTCTGCGTCATTTCTGATTGCCGCTATAAACAAAAAAAGAGCGACAATTTTGCAAAAAAAAAAAATGTTTTTCTTACTTTTTGCTAAAATACAAATCGAAAAAAAAAAAAATTATATATATATATATATAAAAAACATTTTTTTTTCATCGGTTTTGGCCGATTTATATTCTTCCTCATATTTTTGGTAAAAAAATTGCAATTGCCGTTTATTGATTTGTTTGCGCAAAAGTGGCCGCGTTTACGGATGATGAGAATTAATTTCTGGGGTTTTTATTATTTTTTATTTTTATTTTTACTAGTAATGGCAGTGATCCGCGATTTTTAGCGGTACTGCGATATTGCAGCGGACATGTCTGAGAATTTTGACACTTTTTTGGGACCAATGACTTTTATACAGCGATCAGAAATTTAAATATCCACTGATTACTGTGTAAATGTCATTGGCAGTGAAGGGGTTAACCTGCAGGGGGAGATCTAGTGGTTATCTGTGTTCCCTAGGTGTGCTCTAACTGTGGGGGAGGGGCTGGGCTGTTATGGGCATAAGAGATCTAACTGATCCCAGTGACAGGAATCAGTAGATCTCCTATGTCCCCACTGACAGAGCAGAGAACCGGCATCTTTACAATTCCTGTCTCTTTACTCCTAGGGGCAGAGCACGGCTGAGCACAACTGAGCATGCTCAGACACAAAACAACTCAGTTTTTAACTCTCATGGAGTAATTCCATGAGTGGATAGTAAATACCAAAATTAAAGTTGTTTTACACAGCTTTTTTAGGAGTGAAGATGAGAGTTATGTAGCCCAATGCAATTTTCAGCCATTCATTCTAATGGTACAATTGTTATTTCTCACAAATAAATAATTTTCTTGTTGAGATGAAATGTATCTTTCGCTCAAAGAAATTGTCCTCGCAACAATGTTGCAATTTTGATAATCTATTTTGTTTTTAAAAATGCTAGAATAATCTTTTCACGTTTTGGTAAAATATTTTTTTCTCTGTCACTTTCACTTGTTGATATCTATCTCACAAAAATATTTCTACAAATTCACATAGGTGTCTTTACAAACCATACCATTGCTTATGGAAATTTAAAATTGGTCCCATTTTTTTTATTTGTTATTCTTTCCAAATGATCCTAATTTGAGCCCAAAAAATGTGATATGTGTACCAACATCAGAAATAAAAATGTCATTACCAAAAATCAGAGGGTAACATTATTATATTACACTCACACAGCAAGAACCACCAAAAATCACAGAATAAATCAAGAATAATTTCTGACTAATGTAATTCCTATATATTCCTAGAAATGCAGTATCTGTGCATTTATGTGTAGAAGGACTTGACATGCAGTAGCCCTGTGGTTTAAAAGGTAGCAATTCTGCCTACCATTGCAGATGTCCTGAGTTCAATTTCCAAGCAAGTTACTTAATGTAGAGATGTTGTTTGTCCTCTCTATGTTGTTAAACATAACTCCTGATTTAGAGCCATACCTAAATTATGTCTAGATGTAGTATTTATGTGTAGGAGGGTTCCACCACCATTGTAAATCTTGGCAGATATACTTGCTAGGCAAAAGTATTGGAACGTCTGCCTTTACATGCGCATGAACTTTAATGGCATCCCTGTCTTAGTCCATAGGGTTTAATATTGATTTGGCCCACCCTTCTGCAGCTGTAACAACTTCAACTCTTCTGGGAAGGCTGTCCATAAGGTTTAGGAGTGTGTCTATGTTCCAGAAGTGCATTTGTGAGGTCAGGCACTGATGTTGGATGAGAAGGCCTAGCTCACAGTCTCCGCTCTAATTTAGCTAAAAGGTGTCCTATTTGGCTGAGGTCAGGACTCTGTTCAAGCCAGTCAAGTTCCTCCTCCCCAAACTCGCTCATCCATGTCTTTATGGACCTTGCTTTGTGCACTGGTCCAAATAATTTGGTGGGGGGGGGGGGTATGATGTGGGGTTGTTTTTCAGGGGTTGGGCTTGGACCCTTAGTTCCAGTGAAGGGAATTCTTAAGGCATCAGCAAGACATTTTGGGCATTTTCATGCTCCCAACTTTGTGGGAACAGTTTGGGGATGGCCCCTTCCTGTTCCAACATGACTGCGCACCAGTGCACAAAGCAAAGTCCATAAAGACATGCATAAGGGAGGTTGGTGTGGAGGAACTTGACTGGCCTGCACAGAGTCCTGACATCAACCAGATAGAACACCTTTTGGCTGAATTAGAGCAGAGACTGCGAGCCAGGCCTTCTCATATAACATCAGTGCCTGACCTCACAAATGCACTTCTGGAAGAATGGCCAAACATTCCCATAGACACACTTCTAAACCTTATGGAGAGCCTTCGCAGAAGAGTTGAAGCTGTTATAGCTGCAAAGGGTGGGCCAAATCAAATTTGAACCCTATGGCCTAAGACTGGGTTGCCATTAAGGTTTGTGTGCATGTAAAGACAGGTGTCCCAATACTTTTGGCTATATGGCAAGATTTGCAATGGTGATGGAACCCTCTTACACATAAATACTACATTTAGACATAATTTATGTAAGCCCCTCAGCCACGAGTTATGTTTACCAACATAGTGAGAACAAACAACGTCTCTACATGAAGTGGTGTGTTTGGGTTTCAAACCCAGGAACTAAGCTCTTTTAGGCAGCTCTGTTACCTTGTGAGCCACACAGCAGATTTAGAACAGGTTAGAAAACTGTTGCTTGGATCAGTGTTTCTCACCTTCAGTCCTCAAGGCGCCCCAACAGGTCATGCTTTCAGGATTTCCCTCAGATGAAACAGCTGTGGTAATTACTAAGGCAGTGAAACTGATCAAATCACTTGAGAAAACATGACCTGTTGGGGGTACTTGAGGACAGGGTTGAGAACCACTGACTTAAAATTTTGTCCTGGAGTTATACTGATCTGAACATAGCCAAGGATTAACACAGCAAATAGTATTAGGTATCTGTATAAATACTATTTGGCTACCCAACTGGTGAACATATCTTGGTGGCTGAACCCTGATTGTTCTAACTCATCTATAGGTCTGGAAGCAGCAGTAGTAGGTTCACTGGAGTCACTTAAGTTTTTGGTCTTTAGGGGACCCAGAGCTCCCTATCAACTAACCCCATCTATGCTTACCACCCTACAGTCCTGGAGGGCGGGATTGGCATGGGAGAAATATCCCAAGACAGCAATCTCTCCCAATGCTCCGCTTTGGCAGAATCCCAATCTATCACATATATATCAAATATCAGATCCATATGTATGGACTAAATATGGGATTAAACTAATTTCACAAATAGTCTCACACCAATCTTTAATCTCCTTATCCCAACTCTCGCTCCTATACAATGTAGCTTCACATTATCTTTTTCAATACTGGCAGCTATCTCATGCTTTCTCTGCACAATTTCCAAATTCCTCCTCTACTATGATAGAATCAGAACTAGAACAAATACTTTGAACAAAATGTGAAGAGAAGGTAAGATCCCATCTTTATTCTCATCTTCTGCTAACATCTCTACAGCCATTAGAAAAGCTTAGGAGCTACTGGCAAAATTACATCTGTACATTAAATAATGAAGATTGGGATGAAGTTTGGGATTTTCCTTTCAATTCCCTTGTCTCTATGCGAGACCGTTTAATTCAGTTCAAAATAGTTCACAGAGCTTACCTTAAGCCCTATAGATTATATAAGATATATACAACTGTCCCACCTAATTGTTGGTGGTGCCATACTTCGCAGGGGGATTTTCTGGCACTGTCACAGAATCAGGAAATACTGGGAGGAGGTGTTAGCCATGATGGAGTTGGTCTCATCGATTTTGATTCAACCAACTATAGAGACCTGTTTATTGGGACTGGTTAGAATGCTGGCGCCGACCATGGCAGGGAGAACGCTAATAGGGACACATCTGTTTTATGCAAGGAAAAACATTGTTATGCAATGGAAAAAATCGACCCCCCACCCCCCGTCTCTGACCCAATGGAAGAATTTGGTAAATAGCTCCCTCCCTATGTATAAAGATACTTATATAAACAGAGGTTGTCCTGTGAAATATAAGAAGGTGTGACAAGCTTGGTTATTAATATCCTCATCATTAGTATTTGTAATTTTACACAGCCTGGCCACATACAGAGGCCCAACATCCAAGTAGCACCTCAAGGCTTTAAATTACACATATCATTTCCTGACAACCCATCACATTTTGAAGGCCCTGGAGCACCAGGACAATGGAAACGCCCACAAAATGACCCAATTTTGGAAAGCAAACACCCCAACGTCTAATCTATGAGGCATGATGAGTCTTTTGAACGGGACAGGTGGAAAGAAAATGAAAATGTATTTTTTTTACACAATGTTGTCCATTTATAAGGTATTTCTTACACATAGCATGTACATAGCAAAAATGGCACCTCAAAATACATTCTGCTACTCTTCCTGAGTATGGTGATACCACATGTGTGAGACTTTTACACAGCCAGGCCACATAACATCCAAATAGCAGCCTCCAGGCATTCTAGGAGCATAAATTACACATATAATTTTCTGACTACCTATCACTCTTTTGAAGGCCCTGGAGCACCCGTACAATGGAAACGCCCACAAAATGACCCCATTTTGGAAAGCAAATACCCCCAAGGTATATTCTATGAGGCACTGATGTTATTTTTTTCCACAAGTTTTTGGAAAATGTGGGAAAAAAATTAAAAACCTATTTTTTTTACACAATGTTTTCAATTTATAAGATATTTTTAACACATAGCATGTACATAGAAAATATGACACTGCCAGGAGACCACCGCCGCCTCTGGAACTCGGGTCGTTTGCGCGCCTGTGAGTGCGTGCGTGTGCATGCGCGTATGCGATGGCATGGGCTCCCGAATGGCCATTTAAGCTGACAGAACCCTGCAATCAGTGCTGTCCGTTCTACAGCGTTTGTGCATGTTCCTGAGCAACCTGTAACCTGATTATCTGTTCCTGTGACCCAGCTTGTCCTGACCTTCTTTGATCTCTGCCTGCACCGACCCCGGCTTGCCTACGACCACTCTTCTGCCTGATCCTTGTGTACCTTTGCTGCCAGACTGTTGACGACTCTGCCTGTACCCAACCACCAGCTTGTGTGCTCCTTCTGTACTGCACCGCCAGCCTGTTATTGACCCGGCCTGTACCACTATGCTTCAGTTTGCACGAGTGCTTCAGCGGACCTTCTACTACCACCGGTGACCCAGTCCGACCCGGCCATCCTGCACTCCCAAGCCACATGTCTGCTCTACCAGCGACTCCCGAATCAGGATAGTAAGAGAGGTTGCCTGCTGCATAAGTCAGACTCTACCATCAGGTACGTGAGAGTAAAGGACAGCCATGTCCGAGTCTGCGCAGAGGCTCTCTCGTACTAATGAACTGTGTGGTGCAGTGAGGCCGAGTCCGGGAGCTCACTGCACCACCTGTATCCGGGCCTGACCAACCCCCTCTGCACACCATCATCTTCGAGGTGCCATTGCCCGAGCAGTTCTCAAGGGACCGCAAGAAATTTCGGGCCTTTCGCATGTCCTGCAAACTCTTTTTTGCTCTCCAACCCCGCACCTTCTCCCAGGAGGGCACTAAAGTGGGACTGGTCATATCTCTTCTCCGGGATGAGCCCCAGGCCTGGGCTCACCAGCTACTTGAGCAAAAGGCCCCAGAAACAACGGACCTTTCACGTTTTTTCCTGGCAATGGCTCAGCTATATGAGGACCCTCACCAAGCTGCTACTGCGGAAGTTGCGCTCCATGTGCTCCAACAAGTCCTCCACACAGCAGAGGGCTATGTGTCAAAGTATTGATGCTGGAGCGCCAACACCGCGTGGAATGATGTGGCCCTCCGGTTCCAGTTTCAACTGGGCCTTTCCGAGCCACTCAAGGATGAGTTAGCTCGTGTGGGTGTTCCTCTGGCCCTGGATGCCCTAATCGATCTGGCCATCCAGATCGACTGCCGCCTGCGGGAACGTTGCACCGAAAGGATGGCCACCCCCACTTACTCCTACTCTCCCGAGAGCCACTCTGTATGCGGGCCGGTCGGTCCCGGGCACCCGATCCTTCCTCCCGAAGAGAGGCAAAGATGTCTGTCCTACGGCTTGTGTCTTTATTGTGGGGGTTCTGGGCATTTGGTGCGGACCTGCCCCGCCAAGCGGGGTAAGGGTTCCCCTCTCACCCAAGGGGAGATACTATCCCTACCTAACCCTAACACACACCTCGTTCTCTCCACTGTTCTGTTCTGCAGCTGCCCAGTGGGGACACCCCAGTCCTGGCAATTATAGACTCTGGAGCCTGCAGCTGCTTTGTGGATCTAAATATCATAAAAAAGGTTATGGCGCTGACTAGGCTATTTTCCATACGTGCTAATGAAAAAAACAATTTCCGCAATGTGTTCCACTTATCCTAATCATAAACAGGTGAACCATCAATGATAGCTTAAATGATTGATAATTATAAATCATACTGCTGCAAAAGTCCATATAATTAGCATAATTTATGAATACTTATATGAAGTCCATAGGTTTATCCCAACACCATGTGCATCCTTAATTGCTTGGTAAGTGTGAAATCCACCAGTGCTCATAAAGATGGCAACTCACCAGAACCTTTTGACCCCTTCTTACAGGTGGTCAAAAATCCTGCAACTCCGTTCCTCTCTTAGTGAAAGATCCAATAGTTTTTATAAAAATAGGAATGACTCCATGGATAGACTCCACAGGAGACCAAAATAAAAGTCTCATAGTGTAGTAGTTTTATTAGGGATATGCAGATAAAAAAGGTTTAAAACAATTGCACTCACATTTTGTTGTGCCAAGGTTCCGGCACTGGGTGTATACAGCAATCACAGACGAGTGGAGTAAGCCTGCTAACAGCCGATCGTTATGCTATACTCGGCGGTCACCTTGCCCGTTCGCGTGCGCTCCAAACCTCGCTCTCAATTTAGACTGCTATAGGGACACCTTAAACCCAGAAGTCTAATGTTAGGGACATCTCCGAAGTACGTTTCACCTAGTAGGCGTCTTCAGGAAGTGACGTCATTATACATCCAGATGTTTAATTATGTACCCAGGACATAATGTGATTGGATAGTATTTGGAGATAATGAGAAGGGGGCGGGAATATTCAAATAGGAACTGTCAATTGGAACATATGCCGTCACTAACGAACTCCCTTTGAAACAAACAAAAGGGGGTGGCGATATACTAATACAGGCGATCAAGCGCATGCAAACGGGCAAGGAGACCGCCGAGTATAGCATAACGATCGGCTGTTAGCAGGCTTACTCCATTCGTCTGTGATTGCTGTATACACCCAGTGCCAGGACCTTGGCACAACAGACCCTGTTCTGGGAATTACAAAACAAAGAAAAAAACAAAAACTGACTTTCTCAACTCAGAACACTATTCTGAAGCCCCTCACATATGTAAGACCCCTGTGTAGCAGAGTGAAAGATAAGTCCAAGGGGCAGGCAAAAACATGGTCAACAGGCCGAGGTCAGTGCAGGTAAAAGGGAGAAATAGATGGTAGGCAGAGGCATAGACGATACAGTCAGTCCAGGGTCAGTTCACTTGAAAGGCAGAAACATGGCAAATAAACAATGCAGACGGCAGGCAGAGGCATAGTCAATAAACAGGCCAGGGTCAGTTCACATGGAAGGCAGTGATATGGTTGGTTGAGGCACCAGGGAAACAATCAGCACAGAATTTGAAAATGGGCATTCTAAATGACAGCCTATTAGAAAATATGGGCTAATAGTTCATGAGAGTGTGATAGCATCTGAAGCATTCTCCAATGCAAAGGCCAGGTTGGGAGGGACATTGTGGACAATGGAAACTGGTGTCTTTCCTAACACCTGTTTGGTGCACACCCGACATTCTTTTTGGTGTCTTCTTCTGGTTGCTGATGGAATATTATCAGGAAAATGGCGCTCATGCAGTCTGCTGACACAATCAGAGCGAATTATTTTTGGGGGGATCCTTCCTGATAGATCAGGGCAGTGACAATGTCTTCAATACATTTTAGGAAGGTCTTGGGTATTTCCATTGATTTTTGATGATCATTATAAATGGGCAAAGTAAAAAAGTAAATTGCGACTTTTCTATACCAGAAGAGGGACTTTCATGTTGATAGCTAGGGCTGCAACATTTGATCATTTAAATCCACCCCCCCCATGAACTTTTTGTACTCGTAGATACAGCATAGCTTTCGAACGGGACTGCGTCTTCTGTGAAGTCCCACGAGGTGCCATCATGGATGGTGGACATAATGAACACATCTTTCCTATCCCTCCACTTCACGGCCAACACTTCCTCATTCCTCAGGCTTTCCGATTCCCACCTTTGTAGCCTTGTGGTGACTAGACGCTGTGGGAAGCCCTTCCTGTTTTTTCTGTATCGCAGGCTAAAGTTTTCTTCAGGTATAGGTGGTGGAAAAGGGGCAAACTAGTATAGTAATTGTCAGGAAAAGGCTCACCAGCTGGTGGCGCTGTGGCTCCCGCATCCATGTGCTGCAGCTCAAGTATCCACCAGCGGGTGTCAGTAAAGGGCTCACCTGTTGGTGGCACTGTGGCTCCTGGATCCATGGGCTGCAGTTCCAGTGTCCACCAGAGGGTGCTTCTCAGAAACCAGAAGCTCATGAGTCATCACCTGATGCTCATTGCAGGAAGGATATTTAAACCCTGTCTGTCGTGTGCTTAGTGCCTTGGTGTTTGGTTTCCATGTGCCTCTGACCTGTGATCCTGTATCTGTTCCGGGACCCCGGTCTTGCAGCCTGATCCCTTCCCACCTGCTCTCTCTGTTATCTGTTCCCTGTTCCTGCCCTGTCTTGCCCCCAGCTCCCTCTGACTGATCTCCTGTGTATGACCCTGGCTCGGCTTCATTTACAGTTTGGCATTTCCCTATCCACTGTATATACTTTGTTTAGGTAGTTGTTCTTTGTGTGCTACTATTTTGTCATTTGGCTTGTATTGCACTGTTTGTTATGCTGGAGGTGCGTTTACATCTTTATCCACTTATCTTTTAAATAAATTATATTATTTTACAATACTTGTGCCTGGCATTCTCTGTTGCAGTTCACATATATCTGGCCACACCAGTTGCTGACATAACATCAAGGCCAGTCTTGACCAGAAATGACTGCACAGGGAAGCCATTTTGCTGTTGTTTGTGGCAAGATGCATCCAGAGGAGGTTGTATACTTTTCCTTGCTGGAGACAGAGGAGAAAGAGTATTGCCGCCAGATACTGTAGGAGTGGTCTAGTGATCAGCTGTTAGAATGCATTCGTGTAGTTCATTCCCTAGTTGATCAGGGCAGTATGTTTGGTGACGTTCAGCCATTAATTCCAGTCTGTGCAGAGTTGGCTTTGTCCAGTACTCCTAAAGGCAATGATGACTTCCTTCCCCTCTTCAGTATGACTCAGATAGAATCAATGGTTTGGTTATTAGAGGATGACTCGGCTTATTTCTTTGAGTATTATTCAGCATACTCTCATCAGGTGCTAGTAGAGTCTCTTGTCAGACAGGCCACATATAAACCACATTTTGTTTAGCCATTACTACAGGCTTGGCCAGATATGTTGCATTCAGCCATAGTCAACTTGCACCAACCCATTCCTGCTGTTAGACACCTGCCTTCTCAAATATCTCTCTCTCCATCATCCACAACAGCCACAGTTGAAGCCCAGTATACCCTGCTACCAACTATACCAACTATCTGTCAGTACCCTGTTTCCACTTGCTGCACCTACCCTGCCTTTAAACCACTGACAAATACCTCTTCCCCATTACCTGTGGTAACCCCCTAGAAATCTTCCTTAGCAATTGCTCCCTCTTTTTCACCATCCCTGAGCTTTTCGCTTCCATCAGCTGCACCCCCTGCTCGCAGCCCTGCATCCACATGCAGAACCTTGGTAACTAAACCAAAAAAGAAACTGAAGTTTTCTTAACTTGCACAATCCTGTCACTATCCAAATCTGCATCCACACCAGCCAATCTGCTCTGGCCTGCCTCCCCACCTGTTGACCTACTCCAGCCTGCCTCCACACCAGCCGATCTGTTCCAGCCTGCTTCCACACCAGCAGATCTGTTCCAGCCTGCCTCCACACCAGCCAATCTGTCCCAGCTTGCCTCCACACCAGCTGCTCTGTTCCAGCCTGCCTCCACACCAGCAGATCTGTTCCACACTGCCTCCACACCAGCCAATCTGTCCCAGCCTGCCTCCACACCAGCCGATCTGTTCCAGCCTGCCTCCACACCAGCAGATAAGTTCCAGACTGCCTCCACACCAGCCAATCTGTACCAGCTTGCCTCCACACCAGCCAATCTGTACCAGCTTGCCTCCACACCAGCCGGTCTGTTCCATCCTGCCTCCACACCAGCTGATCTGTTCCAGCCTGCCTTCACAACAGCCAACCTGCTCCAGCCTGCCTCGACACCAGCCAATCTGTTTCAGCCTGCCTCCACACCAGCCGATCTGTTCCAGCCTGCCTCCACACCAGCTGATCTGTTCCAGCCTGCCTCCACACCAGCTGATCTGTTCCAGCCTGCCTCCAAACCAGCCAATCTGCTACAGTCTGCCTCCACACCAGCTGACCTGCTCCAGCCTAGCTCCACACCAGACAATCTGCATCAGTCTACCTCCATGATTGCCAATGGGGTTTGGCATTCGTCTGACAGACCCGAACATGCTGCCCAGCCTACTGATCCTGTGCCCACTGCCTATCCTGCTGACCCTGTGCCCGCTGTCCAGCCTGCTGTTCCTGTGCCCACTGCCTATGCTGCTGATCCTGTGCCCGCGGACCAGCTTGCTGTTCCGATGCCGGCTGTCAAGCCTGCTGTTTAGGTGCTGGCAGTCCAGCCTGCTGTCCCGGTGCCTGCTGTTCAGCCTGCTGTTCCGGTGCCGGCTGTCCAGCCTGCTGTTCCAGAGCCCACTGCCCAGTCTGATGATCTGATGCCCACTGTCCAGTCTGGTCAGGTGCCCGCTGTCCAGCCTGATGTTCCAGTGCCCCCTGTCCAGTCTTATGATCCGTGCCCGCTGTCCAGTCTGATGATTCTTAGTAGTCTGACCTGTCGCCCGTGCCTAGTATTCTGACCTGTCCCCCGTGACCTTGTAGTCCGACCTGTC
>BLSH010214066.1:1886974-1914582 GCA_018402905.1 Glandirana rugosa | reverse complement strand
AAGGACGCAAATTTTGTTTGGGTGTAACGTGGCACGACCACGCAATTGTCAGTTAAAGCGATGCAGTGCCGAATCGAAAAAGTGCTCTGGTCCTAAAGCTGGAAAACCTTCCGGTTGGTAAGTGGTTAAATAGAGCCATTTGGCGCCATTTCCGGCACGTGTGCGTGAACGTGTGCAGGCGCACGCTAATGCGCACAAGCGCGCGTGGGAGTGCTAAAAAAGCAAAAAACAAAGTGCAAACAAGTCTTCAGCACCTGTCTTCTTCTAACATGGGCTCACAGGACAGGTACTTCTGATGGGATCATGGAGAGGTACTCCTGATGGGATCATGGACAGGTACTCCTGATGAGGTCACGGACAGGTACTCCTGATGAGGTCACAAACAGGTACTCCTGATGGGGTCACTGACAGGTACTCCTGATGGGGTCACGGACAGGTACTGCTGATGGGGTCACGGACAGGTACTCCTGATGGGGTCACGGACAGGTACTCAGATTGGTTGACAGGTACTCAGATGGGATGACAGGCACTCTCACAGGATGGCAGGCACTCAGACGGGATGACAGGTACTCTGATGGGGTGACAGGTACTCAGATGGGATGACAGGTAATCAGATGAGATGACAGGTACTCAGATGGGATGATGACAGGTCCTCTTTATTCGGGGGGGCAATCTGGGCACAGTAGTACATACAGTAATCTGTAACTCAATATTCCCTCAATCTCCTCCTCACACTGGATCGGTGTGTGAGGAGGAGAACCTGGTAACAGGCAGTTACCCATGGTTTGTTTACATTTGTGACCGGCTGTGATTGGACACAGCCGGCCACATGGTAAAGAGCCAATTTCATTGAGTCAAGAAGATCATGTGCAAATCTCATTAACCAACTTTCACTTGTGTAATCTGTCCACTAGATAAGTCATCATAAGACAAAGCTCATACAATCCTCCTGCAGTCTGAAAAAGTGGAGTTAAATAATCTTCATAGATTTCTTGGGGAAGATTGTTGATAAATATTTCTGTCGCAAGTGAAGCTTCTCCAATCCAGTCTGCAGGAGGGCCACCATGTTTCCTATGACCAGTAACCTGCACAAGATTATTTTTACCCCTTCACTCCCACTGCAGAAGGGAAGCTTTATTGTCCTTATTCAAAGAATTAATCCAAGCCTCGCTCTCAGCGTTCATCACGTGGTTGTCCATCATTAGAGAATGATCTGTTCTCTCCATGGAATCAGAGGCTGAACAGAGCTCTTTTCCATGCTCTGACCGGGAGAAGCAGACCAAATCCTTGGTCTCCATGGGCCATAATCAGTGGGTAGAAGGCTAGCCCCTTGTCCCCACCAAAAGCCCCTGTCCCAGTTAGGTCTTTCACACTTAACTCATCTGTTTCAACTACTCAGGCTGAAATACAGAGGTGTTAGTTGCATACATTTACAAAAATGCCACACCTTTGAGGAGTGTGGTACCAAACTCTAAACTATCTGAGTTTCCCAGCTATGGAACATATACTGTATAGCAATGCACAAACATAGAGCAGGTTCACCTAGAGGCAGCCCTCTCCTCCTCAAAGGTACAGCAATACACCAGAAACCCAGGCATCACCATTAACCCGGAAGACTTCCAAAGTGTGTCTAGGGACGCCCTTACCACAGTTCTGTGTACAAGCTACACTTCAAAATCCAAGCACATTTTTGAACCATTAGTTGATGTACCAGCAAGGCAAATATCAGCATGTTGAAAGGAGACTGCTTAACATACTCAGGAATCCATGAAATCATAAACTCTTAAATTGCAACCTAATCTCTAAATACCCTATTCACAATTAAATATCTTACATCTTGAAAATGCATCTCTGTGATAACTTTGTTGGTAAACTTTTCACTAGAGATGAGGTTTGTATTTGTCAAGACTGTATTCTAAGCAAATCTTGTTAGGTGAAGTTCTGGGGTCCCAGTATATTTTTGTCTGAATTCACTGGGGTTATTTTTTTAAACCCAAATTTATTGTATGGCCTTTGAACCATGGCCAACAGATGCAAAAAGGTAATTTATAGGGAAATTGCCTGGTTTTCACAGTTTAGTCCAAAAGTCCTTATTAGGACTACTTTCTGTAATAAGTTTGATTACAAGCTCTTGGGCCGCTTTTTATGTTTTGAGTCACTTTAGCTGCTATCTCATCAAAAACAAACCAGTTGTTTCTTTTTTGCTGCAAGGTACTTTGTTTTTGGGTTTCATTTCTTTTGAGGGTACGTTGGTATTTATTTTAATGTTGATAAGGCATTATTAAAGTTCAGCCTTCACTTGCTGCTAACCATCTGTTCCTGGGCAGTAATAGTGTGCACCTAAACTAACCATATTCTCTGTACCTTCTGATCCCAATAGTAATAAAAAAAAAAAAAAAGCCGGTCTTTGACCCTTAGGGTCTATTCCCCCTTATTAAAACTGAACTACTGTTGGCCAGTTCTGAATGGTCACTTCCTGGACTACAGAACCCCCCCCCCCTCCATGTGAAAAACATATAGGGGGGGTATTCTGCAGTTCACAGAGGTGAACTTGGTAAATTTTTTGGATGGGCGGTAAACAGTGGACCCACAGCCACCTCACCCCCCCCCCCCAGTCCAGTCCAGTCGGGTCATCAGGAGCACTGGAGCCCTTCTATGGCGGGCAGCGCTTCACCTGGGCAATGGGTGGCGGCTTCTCCTTCCCCTGCTCTCCTGCTCGGCATCACGGGTGGCTTCCCCTCTTCCTGCTCTCCTCCGCGGGCATCACAGGCAGCTTCCTCTTCCCCAGCTGTCCTCGGCAGGCATCACGGCGGTTTCCATCTCCTCCCTTCTCCTCCTCAGAAGCCAATCAGAACGCTTCTCCTTTCAGCCAAACAGGAAACAGGTCTCGGACCCGCTTCCTGATTGGCTGGCAGGAGAACCAGTGTGAAAATAGAGAATGAATATGAATCTCACACAACTGGATGGGCTCAGAGCACAGTGCTCTGAACCCTGAGTCCACCCTTTTTTGAAGCCTATTAGAACCTCTGGCTCTAATCACGTGCTTCAAAATAAAAACACCCCTCATTGGAATCCATGCGATCCCAGATCAGGGAGCCAGACGCATGGACAGGGGGGGTGGTGCCCATGCACCCCTAATGGACGGGCTGCCACTGCTGGAAATGCTGCTTGAGAGATTTGTAGATTGCACAGAAACTTGCAGACTTGATTTCTTGCAGCATGATCTACCAGAATGCTTTCAGTGGTATATATAACAGACCAAAAGACAGCAAATGGGAGAAGTTCATTGTTAAGGTTTATATACACTGCAACATCCAGTGCAAATACATAGCATCATAAGTGCCTTTCAGAACTTTACAGTCTGCCATCCAATCATAAAGCTTCACATCTGCTTGGCACATGTAAGTAAATTTCAAATTAATGTAGCAGCAATATAGACATTACTTACATGGCACAAAATAAAAAAAAGAGAATTAACTGAACACAAAGGAAGAGGAACTGCTGTATACTTGGAGATACATGTAAACCCCAAAACAGGATAAACCTGTCAGGCAAGTTACAGTTATATAGAAAAGGAGATATATGCTCATTCATAGTATTATGAGTAATAAAAGAGACCTATTGAAAAGGTACTGTCTAATTCTTACCATAGGTGCAGCTATGTGAACTTCATTTGACCTATCTGTCACAGGCCGCGGCTTCTCAATTTGGATAAGTGCCCATCCCTGGGTTTTTTTTTTTTTTTAATGGGCACTTTTTTGTTTCCTGTTATGAGGTAGGTGGGGGAACCTGGTGGCCTGGTGGCCATTGTAAGAAAAAAATACATTTATGGAATACAGCCAAACAGCCACACCAACATTGCCGCTTTATAACAGTTTAATTGTAATCAGTCTTTTGCCATTTTAGGTTGTGTCTTCACATCTTAAAGGGGAAATGCAGTTTTTGTTGCCAATTTTATTTTAAATTTTTAGACTCAATTATTTTTATAATTTTTTTTTTTTCAAACATTCTTATTTTACCTCGAAATGCCTAGTAAGAGTGTGTCAATGCTTTTTGTGCAGTCCATGTGGGGCTGCATAATAAGAAAATGCTGTCATTCAGCAGATTGGGGGGAAGGGGGCTAGGGCCTTAGAGGCTTTACTCCAGATGTACTGCACCTATCCACCGCAGTTCCCTTTGTCTATAGCCTGGTGATCATGGAGCATGTCTACTGTTATTGGTGGAACCTCCACAGAAGCAGTATCCCTGTATGAAGGGATGTGTGCCAATTCTGAAGGTGATTACAAAGAACTCAGGAAAAGCTAAATGAGAAATAAGTTTCTGGCTTTAAAGCGTATTTCCACTTTTGCAACCAAATTGGGATAACACCTACGTCACATAGCATAACATAAAAAAATGCAGCCTACATTTTTCAGATGTGACATAAAACAAGATGATCACTGATGTGCTTGCTTTTTATCTCCTTATGTGAGTTGCCACTTGGCTTTTGTATAATACATTTTACTTACATATTACATTTAGAGGCACCTCTCTCCTTGTTTTGTGTTACAGTGTCTCCAAGAACCTGGGTTTAGCTACTACTTGATGGCAGTCCTTTGTGGAATTATGGACTTATGGACTTGATTTAGTGTTTTATCAAGTGTTTTTATTCATGTGTTCTAATTTATTAGTACCTTTTTCTGTCATTGGTATTATTTTTATTAGCATATTGGCACTTTATTGTTAGTCAGTGTGTCTGATACATCGGGCTCTGCACCTGACACTTGCGATAACTTTTTCAGATGCTCTATTCTGGACCCTCTGGCATGGAAAAATCCTAGGAACTTCTCTTTGTTTATGAAAGGGCTGGGCAGCTGTGTTTGCCATAATTAACCCCATCCTACTGGACAGGCAGATCTTTATTATTAATTGTAACTAGGTTTTAACATTGTCTTTCCTAACAAAGTGTTAAAGTTGTACATGCTGGGCTTCCTGCATTGTCTGTTAATGAGGACAGACTTGTGATGTGGGAGATGTTTAGCTCTCGTGGTAGATGCATTGTGAGTTCATATCAGACAGGACCTATAGTTAAGGACTCGGCAGCCCCCTTTTATTAAAAAGCAATCGGAAAGTTCTTTGAACATAAGGTTTCCCCATGCAGGAGTCCTTCTCCAGCAAATACAAATAACGAAAATGCCAGCCACCTGGCTCTCCTGTCAGCGGGACTGCTGCTCACTCTGGGCTCCCAGACCATGGGCCCCCCAGGCTCACTCCGCCTATGCTTGCAGCCACATACCGCAAGGGCCCCACTCCTTGCCTCTGGACAGGGTTCACCAAACACCCCTGGCTCTTCAACCTCTCAGGAACACAGGACTTTCTCCAGCCCCCTCTGTGCTCTCGCTAGTCACCTCAGCCTTCTTGGTCTCTCCGGACCTGCATAGCTGTTCTGACTCTTCCAGTACTATGGGCAAGAAGTCCCCCCAATAGAGACTTTTCTCCCAAGAACATCACACCTCCTGGCTGGAGCACACCGCTATCTCCACACAACGAATGTGTGTCTCCGAATGGCAGCAATGCATTGAGCTACTCTGAGATCCAGTTCATAATGATCCTGCAAGCCTATGCACTCACACAGGCTGTAGGCAACTAGCAAAGCCCCGACACAGGACTAAAGGTTCCGTCACACCCAAGAAACTTTGGAACCTTCAAGCTTCAGGTTTCGATCCAGAACTACCAGGCCCAGAGAAAATGTAAGACACACTTTCTCTGCTCACAAACAACCTGCTGGAGCTTCCCAAATAGGATCTTTGAGAGTCTTGTATCATTCTCTATACCAATTTACCGAACTCACACTGTGGCAGAGATTGGAATCACTAAAATTGTTTTAAGCTTTGGATAAAGTGAGAAATGGTTAAAATCGCAGATTTTTCTCTGTGTCCCTTTGGCAGACATTTCTTTCACTCTCAGTTCTAGTGACAAATGAGTAATTTTGGATTTCCCATCACTTTCTGTCCTGGCAACATTAGTCATTTTGGATACACTTTAAGTGTATACAGACATGACTGGCCTAATATAAAGTTACATCGTTTATAAGGTAGAAAAAGGACACAGGTTCAACCTATGTGTGTGATTTTTATTCCCTAAGCTCTGTATATTCTGCTTCCTAAGGAAGATATCAAAAAGTTTTTTGAAGTTGTGAACACTTTCAACCACTACTACTTCCTGGGGGAGGGAGTTCCACATTTTTACTGCTTTAATGGTAAAGAAGCCTTTCTGCAATCTAAGGGTAAACATCCTTTCTTCTAATCTCCAATTGTGGCCACATGTCCTCTTCAGGTCTTTAGAGTAAACTGTTTATTTCAGTTACTGGAGTCCGCTTTGATATATTTGTACATTGTAATCATATCCCCTCTTGGGCGCCTCTTCTCCAAAGTGAATAACTGTAATCTATGTAATCGATCCTCATAGCTGAGGTCCACCATCTTCCTTATTAATTTTGTTGCACTTTGCTGAACTGGTTCTAATTCAACAACATCTTTCTAGAGGATTGGTGACCAAAACTGAATTGAATATTCAAGATGAGACTGAACGAGTGTTTTCTTACAGGGTAGCATTATTGATTTATCTCTTGATCATATTCCCTTTCTAATGCATAAGAGCTGGTTCACACTGGGAATCACACAGGACTGTGCTGCGTGTTCTTGTGCATTGCTATTTGAACCCATTCATTTTGAATGAGCTCAAATCGCACTGCACCACACCAAAAGTAGTGTATGCACTACTTTTGGAAACTCACTGCAGCTGGATCGCAGCACCATGTGATCCAGTGCAGAAAAACACACTGCATTTGCGACCTACATTTGGGGAGTCATTAAGTTAAAGAGGAAGTAAACCCTGATGAATTTTACTTCCTCTTTAGTTCCCTGCAAAGTAAAAGCATAATGGGCTTGTATGCATTGCATATTAGCCAATTATGTGCCACTTACCTGCAACTGATGCCCGTGCTGTCCCCTGTGCAGACTGCATTCATCTTCCAGGACAGCGGACTCTGGCTCTGTGACTGGTCGAGTCGCGTGACGTCACTCCCGCGAGAGCAGTCAGTCGCGGCACAATTCTAGTGAAGAAACGGCACATTGGTCCATTTCTTCACTGCACATGCGCTGATGCCGTCGGCGCAAGCGTATACAGAGAATATCTACTAAACTGTGCAAGTTTAGGAGATATTCTTGGTACCTACCGGTAAGCCTTATTACAGGCTTACCTGTAGGTTAAAGTGGCTATAAAAGGTTTACAACCACTTTAATATTGACACCCGCTGCAGATCACAACTGCAGTGCATTTTGAACGCAGTGCGGTAAACAATTTGCTAGCTTTGCAAGCTCGACTTACCATTGCAAGTTATTGTTAGGTTTGTGATTTACAAGCACCACCAGATACTTTTCCATCACTGATTCTCCCAGGGGAGGCCCTCCTAATGTGTATTTTGTATGTGTATTTTTGGCACCCAAGCACATAACTTTAGATCCCTCAATATAATCTAACATTGGTTTAATATATAAAATAATTACCTTCTCCATGCATTAATGTTTGAAAACATTTCCATTTATAGCTTTTTAAATATAGAAGCTTGTGCCATTTTTCTAGTTACATGTACAGTAAAGTATAAACATACTGTTCATATTATCTGCTCAATAATAGAACATAGCAATTGTGCTTTATGGTTTCTTTCTCTCAATACATGTCAATCAGTCTGCTTAGACTAATAGACTACAATAATGATTTTTATCATTTTAAAATACTTTAGGTATTAATGATTCAATGGAAACATGTATAACAGCTGGTGTTCGTACAGTTGAACTTTCTTTAATGCAATAACCACTTTTGACAAGCACCTGCCTCTTCTGGACAAACAAATTAGGATAGGTCTTGGATTGGAAATTCATCTAGGGTTATAAACTGTAGAGCAAAGTTCTGCTTCATAAGGAATTGTGCTAGTGTATATGATTTTAATAAATACTGCCTTTTATCTACAATTTATATAGTACTTCCTTTCATGAAACAGCATCATACCTGTAGTATACACGCAGGTTTTGAAGCTCCTCTTCCAGACGTTTATAGTCTTCTACAACCTTGTTCTCATCATGCTGGAGAAAAGACAGTGGAACCTGGCAAAAAGTAACAAGAAGGCATATAAGTTTAATGGGGTTAACAATCCAACATATTTGGCCCATCATGTTTATGAAAGATACATGACTAGGGTACTAAATATGGCTTGCCTATGGACTGCTCAGACCATCACCCATCTTAACACCTATAAATGACTATATTACACCAGTCTGGAGTTAATTGACCATAGAAAACTTTTATTAACAAAATATATAAATTAACAGATCAATTAACAGCACATGCAAGAAAATATGGAGCCACAGGGTCCTGTTAGGCATCAAGATAAGACAAGTACCTGTGTACCACTTAACCAGGCCTACCATGTGTATTTGTGCCCATACCAACCTTAAAAGGACCTTGTGTCCTTGCTTGACAAAAAGAAACGTGAAACCACAATCCCCCTCGCTCAAAAGAATGAAACGTAGGGGTGGGAGGGCAGGAGGTTTTCCCCAACACAGATGACCTCTGATTGAAGACCTCCCAAACCAACAGCCAGACCACCCCCTGCAGCTCCACCCATCCCTGACCTTAGCACCAGTCAAGTAAGCCTGGCCACATTATTTTCTAACAAATGGTAAAGACCCATCCTATCACAAGCCCCTTTTAAGCTTGTCATGCCAGTCCTCTGTCTATTTTTTCTTTTACTCTGGGCCTCACTGAACATTTGTGCAAATCTTGTTTTAATACCCTGAGTCAAAGTTACATCATCAAGTTGAAAAAACAGATGCACAACAAGATAAACCAAAGTTAATTGACGTGGAACAAATATGCTAATTTTCTGAAGTTTCTGATCTGCATGCCTGTTCCAGGTTGATGGCTTAGAATGTATTAATGCCAGGGTGTCAGCATGACAGTCAGAAAACTAGCATTTTAAGAAGCAGATCAGCAATGTCAATCCTAATATGTATCTCATGGCAGGTTTACGTTAAACAAATTTACCAAAGAATAGTTGGTTTCATTGAGCTTATACTGTGGTAACAGTAATGTCCTGTAAATATGAAATTGTTGAATTGTTAAAAAAGTCCCCCTAATAACATTATTTCATACTTTATTTGTGGAACTTTACTGTCTGATTGTGTTTTTTTACTTGAAAGTGCGATGTTAGTATGTCCAAGAAACTAATTATATTTTTACTTGCCCTTTCACTAAAACCTAAAGTCATGTATTCAGAAATATATTTCTGGATAATTACATTTTCCTAAAGTACCCAAGGATGTTTGATTCTCATTGTCTAATACCTCAACATGTGCCCAAAACAACTAGGCGGTCTATCAGTACAAAAAAAATAACCTTTTTGATTCATTATATGGGAAGTATTCTTTTTTTTAATCTGTGATACAAATATTTGGCTGATCATAACTACAGGTATAGCTCCTTCTGAAATGAGAAGGAGGCACAAAGTGTGTAGGCAAAGGACACATCTCCAGTTATATAGACTGCAAATAATACAGATACAAAAATTACTAAATGCCTAAGTGTTGTTCCAATGAAACCTTTTTCCTTGGTAAATAATACATTTTTTATAGAGATCAATACATTCAACCAAACCGTGGCTTGTGGGCCACATCCAGCTAACTGCAAGATTTTATCTGATGAAAGAGCGAACTTCCAGGGGACTCTGATGTAAGGGACACTCTAATGTAAGGGGGAGTCTGATGTAAGATGGACTTTGATGGGGACTTGATGTAAGTGGGTTCCGATGGTACCCCAATGTAAGGGGGGACTATGCTGGGCTCAAGTTTATTTGGAATCTCTTTGTTTATTTTACTGAAATTGTTGATGTTGGTGATGTTGTTCTAAATCATATCATGCTGCAAAAAAAGTTAAAAGTATTCATTTAAATTTGATTCAATCAATAATAAAAAGTGATTTTTGGGGGTCTGCAAAAATGTGTAAAATGTATGACGTGGCCCTTGTACTGAAACGTTTATGGACCACTGCATTAGACAAAACAGGGCAGAAGTAGGGAGGGAAGGGGGACAAAGGAATTTGCTTCCAAAAGAGGAACAGCCACTTTAACTGAGTTGGGAGTTATGTACAGGTAACCCAACTATTATTTAAACCTGTAAAAGTTTTTGCATTGAACAATGGGTATCCCACATCTAAAAGTTCATTAAGAACATACCATCCAAAATAAACTACCATTTAGATTATATAATGTGCACGAGATTATGGAAAATATTTTCTGAGTTTGGATTATTTCCTATTAAGTGTGATATTTTTAATTAAGTTCCATAATACTTAGGGTTCCATAAAGCACACAAATTCAGCTCTTCTATCAGCCCCTCGTAAAACAAAGTTTGATGTGTGGTCTGGATATACAGTATGTCACTCTTTAACGCTGCCAGCTTTATTTTCAAAGAGATAGTTTTTATAAGACAGCTGCAATTTCACCACATGGTTTGCACTTTACAACTGCATTTCCCTAAGTAAATAGTTTTGAGTGTCTCAACAATCAATTGAATCCTCAATAGTCTGATAATGTAAATTAAACGGTGTATGTTTCAAATGGAAACAGAGATTTAAATACAAAGCTGGCCACACACGGAAAGCAGAGGACAGATGCCAGGGGTGATGCATCACTTACAGGTAAATTCATGCCTATATCCTTTGTTTTATCCATGACTTCTCAATTATCTCTGCATTGTCAATAGGGAACAAAATTAACTAAAATTCCACTATATGAATTCTAATTTCAGTTTAACCACTTGCCGACCGGGCCATAGCCGAATGACGGCTACAGCACGGTCGGCTTATTCAATGACGTACTCTCAGAATCGTGCTCCCCCAGGAATGTCTGCGACCGTCGGGTCCTCCAGACCTGGTGCGTCACAGATCGAGGTAAAGGGCCAATGACAGCAGCCCTTTACCGCGGTATTGCTCCGTGCATTGACGGAGCGATCACTTGTCAACAAACCGGCGCATGTCCGGTTCAGCTCTCCCCTCTCCTCGCACACTGTACACACCGATCGGTACAGCGTACGAGGAGAGGAGGGAGACCGGAGCAGTGCTCACACGTGCCTCATCCATGCCTGATCTATTCGCATATGTGCTTCATTCATGCCTCATTTGTGCTCCATTCTTACCCATATGTGCCTCATTCATGCCTCATTTGTGCCCCAGTCATGCCCATATGTGCCTCATTCATGTCTCATCTGTGTCTCATTCATGCCCATATGTGCCCCATTCATGCCGCATCTGTGCCTCATTCATGCCCATATGTGCCTCATTCATGCTTCATTCATCAGCGCAGGCCCCCCGTCAGGAGAGCAGCTGATCGGCTCTCCTCTACCCACGCCTTGTCATCGTGAGTAGAGGAAAATGGGATAAACAGCACTTCCTGGCTACCATGTGATGGGCTGTGATTGGACACAGTCAATCACATGGTAAATAGCCTACATCATAGGCTCTTTACCAGGATTGGAGATGCGGTGTGTTAGACTGACACACCACACCACCGATCGCTGTGCTGTGTGCCCCCGTGCTAACGACTTATCCTGCTGGATGTCCTATGATGCCCAGTCAGGATAATACAACCACTTTCCGACCATCATTCTGCTATATGGTGGGCAGGAAGTGGTTAAATACCACCAAAAGAAATCTCTATTTGTGTAAAGAAAAGGAAAAAAATCATATGGGTACAGGGTTGCATGATTGACTAATTGTCATTCAAAGTGTGAGAGCACTGAAAGTTGAAAATTGGTCTGGTTAGGAAGGGGGTTTAAGTGCCCAGTGGTTAATGAAGGTGTTTCAAAGTTTTCTGATGGTATAAAGCCAGTGTAGTTCTGGCAACACAAACTGGTTCAATCACACAAAGCACAACAAATTTGAAAATAACCTAAATATTCCAATTCATTTAGACAGAGAAGATATGAAAAGCCACTTGTAAAAATTTTAACCTACTGTCCCACAAACTTCTTTGACCATTTAATAAAGTATATTTTTGCTGCAGAAACTGTGGGCCCAATCACACATGCATGCAATGTGCATTATTCATTTTGGGTTGTGTGAATAGGCCCAAAGTTCCTGCAAAAAATGTGTGCCTTGCAGTGTGGCATGGTTCATCATAAATAAGCCCTTTCAGTAAAAACATAATTTACACAAGAAAAAAAAAAGATGAAAACACACAAAAAGTCATTTTCATTTTTGAAATTTTACCAAAAAATTACCAATTTATCCATAACCTTAACATAACCCCTGACATGGACAAAAACAATTTGAGGCAACAGGAACACCAGTGAACTATTAATGTATCTCAGTTCAAGAAGTGGTGCAACCGTGCAAAAGTAATTTTATTAATCAAATTCTATGTAATCCACTGTGTATGCAGCATACACAGATCACCTTACAGGGCCAGTAGAATTTCCTCTTTCTACATCTCTATTCACATTTAAATATTCAAGGTATTTGTCCATTTATAGCCTTGTTAAGTTTGATAAAATTGGGAGGGGGGAGGGGTCCACTGTATTAATTCACAATTTAATTTTGATATCACCCAGAAAAAGCACCTATGTGCATGTATGTGCTTTGTACACCTTTCCAACAACAATATCAACTGAAACGCAATAATTGTTCAACTGACAATCTTATGCTACTGCACAGTAGCATTGTTTTTGTAGTTTTATGTACAATTTGTTCCTTTAATACATCAGGGGAAAAAATAAATTCATGTATTTATGCAAGTGTGTATTTGTTTCATTTCAATGTCTATTTTGTTTTGCATGTACTGATGTACCAGTAGTTGCTCAATAAATGTAACAAAAACTTTCAATGTAGGCCATGGCTCTACTATTTTAGAGTTCTCCTGATATGGGTACCTAGTCACACCCTATGAATTGAACAGCAGAAACTTCTGAACTTCACTTGGCATTCTGGTAGGCTGCGGCTGGCAGCCTTGGTTCTATACTGGTGAAGGGTGACAGATGGTTTAGCAGTTCTTAACCTGAAGAACTAAGTTATTACAACCCAGATCACGCCAAAAGTCTCTCTGCATGCCAGTTAGGACCTTCCCATATGGACCCAATGACAGAAAGAAAGGGAATGGAAGGGGGGAAAGGGGAGGGTGGTCCCAGGGGGCTCAGTAGCCAAAAAATTAAATAATCAAAAGAAGGTGGTAAAATCTAGGCAGGTAAGCATGGTCAATCCATGGGCGCCAGACCCAAAGAAATTTGTCATAGGAATCTGCCAAAATAGCTGTCCGCTATCACGATATCATTCATACAATTTAAATTAAATCTATGTGCCGCGCTACAAATATTTCACCAATCATATGACTACACACCCTTACTTTGTGTATACAAAAATAAAATTAAAATAGGTAAATATATTGAGAATAATATTTATGCATCAAATTTTACACAAAAAAAATGTCCACACATAAATTCGTGCAATATCAATGAAATCACAAAAAGTGCATATCATATGTAACAGTACAGTCCTTATATTCAATAGTATACTGTCATCCACCACAAATCAATATGCTGCCTGTAGTGCTCCAGTAATCTTACTAGTGTATCACCACACTCGTGCTCCCCCCTTATGGGTGTGCTCTCACCTTGCCGCATGTGACCTCACATTTAGGTTTGGACAAACAAAGCTTTTTAGCCTCTCCTGGCCTAGAGTGACTTTATTGGTGTCTCCTTAGTCCTCCTCCCGTTGATACTGCCTCACACCATAATGCAAAGAAGGGGGAAAGTTTGGGCCTTTGAGTGAGGCACGTGAATGGAAACAATCGTTCAATCCAAAAACAAGTTTATTAACAAATGTACATGACATAGCACATCATATATACATGCATCAATATAATTGGTTAAACAGTCATCATAACAATAGCACAGTAAGGACATTAATAGGTGAGGGTATCAGCATGGAATAAAAAAGTATAACCATCCTCAGCCAGTTACTCCATAATGGGGACCATATAAAAACAGAAATTGACATAGAATAAACCATATCATGTATAGGGACATACAGTATGAGAAATGAGATCATGTGCTCTCATTTCTCATGTATCCTGTAAGTTGTTTTTTAGTTCATTAAAAGTGTTTTTAAAAGTACTACACTATGAGCCTCTCTTTGTTTCCCTGAGCACATCGGAGAGTGAGCTCTTTGGACACTTTGCCACACGGCACATACCCCCATCCAACCAGAAGATCCAAAACAGGGTCTGCCACCACCAGTACTCGGCCTGTCTGACCCCCAGACTGAAAAGCTAGGGGTCCATTGTCTCTGGTGAATGGGGCCACAAGAGGGGTTCTGGCACTGAGCACTGCTGATCGTTTGGAGCACTGTGGAGCACTTTTTTCACCTTTAAAGCACTACAGTCACTTTATTTGGGATTTGTGATATTTCATTGCATTTTGTCACTTTTTTGGACAATTCAAAAGACTTTTTATATGTGTTTATTTCACCAATTATTCTGTGATACTCTGTTACATGTTGGCACTTTTTTGATATCTATAGAGACACTCTATTTTATTTTATTTCATATGTGTATTTCACTATTATTGAGTAGCTATTTATTTATGTTTTAGGGTTGTCTGGATGTGGGACTAGAGGGGTTGGTGCGACTTTATCTGTTCTTTATCAATAGGGACATATATGCATCATGAATATCTCTGCGCGTTTCGGGAGTATTCCACCTCATCAGGAGCAGATGCATATGATATATCTGTAGAAAGAAATATATATGAAAGCCAATATATTCTGCTATTAACCCCAATAATGGGGAAGATTGACAAAAAATGGGAGCAAAAGGAATCAGGAGAAAGAAAAATAATCATCCCCTTGCATGGTGGCTCAAAGTGTGAACACATGGCGCTGGATACATGGGGACTTTCATCAGTGTCCATCCTGGGAGCTGAGGGGATGAGGAACCCTGACTCACACCATAATAGTCTCCTCAGCTGTCATATGCAAAAGGAAAAATGCCAATAGTGCTTACAACTTAAAAATGATTCGTCTTTATTAAAAGTCTAAAGAAAGGTACTCACAAATTTCAGGTGCTACCAGTGCACCAGTCTGTACACGCTAAAGTATATTTGATATGTCTGTAACACCGCACTACTGCAAGGGTCTCTCTCTCCACACAAGGTTCTGGGTGCCATAACCTCCTGTTGCCCCTCCCCTACGCGTTCTGTCACAGGGTCTTGTGACTTCTTCAGGGCTCTTTGTCCTTGTAATACACTTTACCAGCAGTTCTTCTTGCTGTGTAAGCCTATGTAAAACTGTACCATTCATTGTATGTTGGTCATGAGAGGGTCATAGCTTTAAGTTGCTCTTTTCACACAGAATGCTTACAAAAATCTATTTGCACCTGCAATATCTGTCATGTCATGTTTTTGTATTTTGACGCTTTCCACAAAATAAAGCATTAAAAAAAAGCAGGCTTTTGGAAATTTCTAAGTAGTTCTTTGGGTAATGCCCTTTTCCAGTGAAAAGACATACTGTATGTTTGTTGCCTACATACAGTATCTCACGAATGTGAGTAAACCCCTCACATTTGTATAACTTTTTTTATATCTTTTCCTGTGACAACACTGAAGAAATGACACTTTGCTACAATGAAAAGTAGTGAGTGTTCAGCTTGTATAACAGTGTAAATTTGCTGTCCCCTCAAAATAACTCAACACACACATTTTCCCTCCCCGGTGTCATGTGACTCATTAGTGTTACAAGGTCTCAGGTGTGAATGAGGAGCAGATTTGTTAAATTTGGTGTTATCGCTCTCACTCTCGCATACTGGTCACCGGAAGTTCAACATGGCACCTCATGACAAGGAACTCTCTGAGGACCTGAAAAAAAGAATTGTTGCTCTACATAAAGATGGCCTAGGCTATAAGAAGTTTGCCAAGACCCTGAAACTGAGCTGCAGCACAGTGGCCAAGACCATACAGCGGTTTAACAGGACACGTTCCACTCACAACAGCCCTCGCCATGGTCGACCAAAGAAGTTGAGTGCACGTGCTCAGCGTCATATCCAGTGGTTGACTTTGGGAAATAGACGTATGAGTGCTGCTAGCATTGCTGCAGAGGTTGAAGGGGTAGGGGGGTCAGCCTGTCAGTGCTCAGACCATATGTCGCACACTGCAGCAAATTGGTCTGCATGGCTGTCGTCCCAGAAGAAAGCCTCTTCTAAAGATGATGCACAAGAAATCCCGCAAACAGTTTGCTGAAGACAAGTAGACTAAGGACATGTATTACTGGAACCATGTCCTGTGGTCTGATGAGACCAAAATAAACTTATTTGGTTCAGATGGTGTCAAGCGTGTGTGGCAACAACCAGGTGAGTACAAAGACAAGTGTGTCTTGCCTACAGTCAAGCATGGTGGTGGGAGTGTCATGGTCTGGGGCTGCACAAGTGCTGCCGGAGGTAACCATGAATGACAACATGTATTGTGACATACTGAAGCAGAGCATTATCCCCTCCCTTCAGAGACTGGGCTACAGGGTACTATTCCAACATGATAACAACCCCAAACACACCTCAAAGACAATCACTGCCTTGCTAAAGAAGCTGAGGGTAAAGGTGATGGACTGGCCAAGCATGTCTCTAGACCTAAATCCCATTGAGCATCTGTGGGGCATCCTCAAATGGAAGGTGGAGGAGCGCAAGGTCTCTAACATCCACCAGCTCCATGATGTCGTCATGCAGGAGTGGAAAAGGACTCCGGTGGCAACCTGTGAAGCTCTAGTGAACTCCATGTGTTGAGTTATTTTGAGGGGACGGCAAATTTACACTGTTATACAAGCTGTACACTCACTACTTTACATTGTAGCAAAGTGTAATTCCTTCCGTGTTGTCACATGAAAAGATATAATAAAATATTTACAAAAATGTGAGGGGTGTACTCACTTTTGTGAGATACTGTACTTGGCAAATAAATACTTAGCAATATTAACCACTTCAGATCCGCGGTATAGCCGTTTTCAAGTATTCTTGAACATTGCGACATGCAAAAGCAGTCCATATGAGAGGTGGACAACACAGCAACAAGACTAACAGGCCCACAAAAATCAAGAGGGTCTACTCAGAACCATCTGAAGAGTCTCTAAACCAAAGCTGGTATCAGCTGTAACTTGAGCATCTACCTGGTAAAACTCAATGAACATAGGAACAATAAAAAAAAGAAAAGTGCATTAATGCATGTTAAAAGTTGCATTGTTAAAAAGACCTAACAGTTCTAGTTGAGTGTGCTTTGACTGGGGGAAAAATGAAAATTTGTCCTTGAGGTCAAAAGCTGCACCAATGAGCTGTCGATTAGCTAGCTATTAGGCCTCATACACACGGGCGTTTTTAGCGCCGGCGTTTTCAGGTTAAAAAATAGCAGAGGAATGTTTTTTTTTAAAAACGCCTATTGACGCCAACGCTCACTAACGCTCAATAATGCTTATTAACGCTCATGCAAAACGCAGATGAAAACGCTGATTTTTGTCTGACGTCGGACCTGATGTTTTGCTAATACGCCGGTGTGTATGAGGCCTTAGAACAAAAACCAGGCTGTTCCCTACTCAGACATTCAGGAATGAAAAAATAAAGTCTTAGACTGACAAAAAGGAACTGTAGCTAAACTTGAGAGATAAACTCAAATAGTGAGTACCACATCCAGACAATGGATGGAAAAATCCTCTTGGGATGTTTGGGAACAGAACACAGAGACAGTAGAATAATGCCCTTGATAAGGTGATGGGAAAGAAACCACCTTGGGAAAGAGGCCCAAAGCCACAAAAGCCCTTGTCCCTGTGTAGCACAAGAAAGGGTCTTTACAGAAAGCTGTCAACTCAGAAACTACCTTGCAAAAATGATGATGACAGAAAAGGCAACCTTGCGAGGACAGAGGAATACCCCTAACAGGTTCTAAGGGAGGTCTTTGAAGGGCTGACAGAAGAAAGTTGCAGTATCATGGTGTCAGTGAGCAGCATATAGGAGGCAGGATGTGAACACCACCCTGTACAAAGACCTTAACTAGGGAGTGGGAGGTCTCTCTGGAAAATAACTGCTAAGGACCCTTGATGACACTCAAGGATAAATGCTGCTCCAGACCAGACTGCAGAAAAGACAGGATTCAACCCACAGAGAACCTCCTCTGATAGAATTTCCATGCCTTGCAGCACGGGAATAAACTTTTCAAGTGCAATAGTAGACCTCATGAAAAGTCAATTTCCTAGCTTTTAGGAGCATAGAGATGATCAAATTAGATATGCCCCTGACCTTCAGAACTTGCGCTTTAACAGCCAAGTATGAAAACCAGAGAGGCAGAGTGGTGGACCGACCCCTAGGACAGAACATCTGGATGATCTTAGAGGGCCCATGGAAAGTCTACCAGGACGGCTGGTGCCCCCACCTGCAAAAGAGGGCTTGAACCCTTAGGGTGAAGGGAACTTTCTCTTGAGTTTAGACACTTATGACTGAAGAAATCCATCCTAATATTTTCCTTGACTGGGATGTGCACAGCAGACAGGGTTAAGTTATGCACAAGCCAGAATCAGATGTTCTATCCTTAGAACTGCAAGACTTCTTGTCCTTCCTAGATGGCTATGCCACTGGCATTGTCTGACTGAAACCTGGTTGGATGACCTCGCAGTCGAAGTCACGCATAAAAGGAATATAGAAATTACTCTAAAATCCGATCAAGAGATAAAAGTCCTCCAACAACCACATCCCCTGAATTGAGAGGGCACCTAGGACTCGATAAGCTGGCATCCACCGTAAGTATCTTCCAAACTAATGGCAGGAAGGACTTCCCTATTTCCCATATGTGACCCGCCATGCCAGGGTAAGCCTGGTCCTGCTGGTGAATTGTATGGGATGATCCAGAGAAAGAGTCTGCTTGTCCCATGCTGCCAGAACTTTGCATTGCAGAGTCTGAACGTAGGAGTAAAGAGACTGAAGATTCTCCAGGGGAAAAAACCTTGGACAGGGCTTTGTCTAAGATCAGGCCCAGGTACTCCAAGCAATGAGACAGTTCCAGTGATGATCTCTGGAGATTCAGGATCTGCCCAGAGTCACTGTAGGGTGAGCATAGTCCATTGGGAGTTGGCTAACAGTGTCTAAGATGGTAGGTTAATTGGATCCTGTCTAAATTGGCCCTAGTAAGTGTATGTATGAATGTGAGTTAGGGACTTTAGATTGTAAGCTTCTTGAGCGATAGGGACTGATGTGAATGTACAATGTATATGTAAAAGCGCTACGTAAATCGACTGCGCGATATAAGTACCTGAAATAAATAAAATAAAATAAATAAATGACTGTTTCCTCAGAATGAGGTCTTCCAGATATCCAATAGGGATGTCCTGAAAGCAAAAAAGAGCAAGCGCTTTTGATTTATGTTTTTTTAGCTATGTGTTATCACTCACAAAAATGCTGTGACAACTTAGCAAAAATGTTTTGCTATGTGTTATCGCTCACAATTTTCTATGCAAAAATGTGAGGGGTGTACTCACTTTTGTGAGATACTGCATATAGAGTATCTCACAAAAGTGAGTACAGCCCTCACATTTTTGTAAATATTTTATTATATCTTTTTATGTGACAACACTGAAGAAATGACACTTTGCTACAATGTAAAGTAGTGAGTGTGCAGCTTGTATAACAGTGTAAATTTGCTGTCCCCTCAAAATATCTCAACACACAGCCATTAATGTTTAAATCGCTGGCAACAAAAGTGAGTACACCCCTAAGGGAAAATGTCCAAATTGGGCCCAAAGTGTCAATATTTTGTGTGGCCCCCATTATTTTCCAGCACTGCCTTTACCCTCTTGGGCATGGAGTTCACCAGAGCTTCACAGGTTGCCACTGGAGTCCTCTTCCACTCCTCCATGACAACATCACAGAGCTGTTGGATGTTAGAGACATTGCGTTCCTCCACCTTCCGTTTGAAGATGCCACACAAATTCTCAATATAGTTTAGGTCTGGAAACATGCTTGGCCAGTCCATCATCTTTACCCTCAAAATAACTAAATAAGTTTATCTTGGTCTCATCAGACCACAGGACATGGTTCCAGTAATCCATGTCCTTAGTCTGCTTGTCTTCAGCAAACTGTTTGCGGGCTTTCTTGTGCATCATCTTAAGAAGAGGCCTCCTTCCTTCTGGGACGACAGCCATGCAGACCAATTTGATGCAGTGTGCGGCGTATGGTCTGAGCACTAACAGGCTGACCCCCGCCCCTTCAACCTCTGCAGCAATGCTGGCAGCACTCATACATCTATTTCCAAAGACAACCTCTGGATATGACACTGAGCACATGCACTCAACTCCTTTGGTCGACCATGGCGAGGCCTGTTCTGAGTGGAACCGGTCCTTTTAAACTGCTGTATGGTCTTGGCTACCATTCTGCACCTCAGTTTCAGGGTCTTGGCAATCTTCTTATAGCCTAGGCCATCTTTATGTAGAGCAACAATACACTTTTCAGATCCTCAGAGAGTTCTTTGCCATGAGGTGCCATGTTGAACTTCCAGTGACCAGTATGAGAGAGTGAGAGCGAAAACACCAAATTTAACACACCTGCTCCCCATTCACACCTGAGACCTTGTACCACTAATGAGTCACATGACACCAGGGAGGGAAAATGGCTAATTGGGCCTAATTTGGACATTTTCACTTAGGGGCGTACTCACTTTTGTTGCCAGCGGTTTAGACATTAATGGCTGTGTGTTGAGTTAATTTGAGGGGACAGCAAATTTACACTGTTATACAAGCTGTACACTCACTACTTTACATTGTAGCAAAGTGTCATTTCTTCAGTGTTGTCACATGAATAGATAGAATAAAATATTTACAAACATGTGAGGGGTGTACTCACTTTTGTGAGATACTGTGTGTATATATATATATATATATATATATATATATATATATATATATATATATATAAAAATTGATTTGGGCTTGAATGGGTGACACATTATTTAAATGATAATTTCAGCTGCTGAATCCCCCTCTTAATAGAGAGATTTTAATGTTTACAATTTTTACTCTTGTATTCCTCAGAACAAAGAGAAAAATTGCCTTGCAAAACACTGGTTTGTAGAACAGGAACTAGCGCCCACATAGGTAACTTTAGCTAATATTTTATTATGGAGAACTCTTTAGAACATGGCAAAGTGATGTAGAAACTCTTTTATAAAACACTTTCTGTAGTATTGTTTGAGTTGTGTCCAAAAAGACTTCATTAAGTTACAGAATATTCACAACTGTGACATTTGTTCATTAATTTCTACATAAAAGTCTGAAATGTATTTTAGGTTTAATGCGTTGCAGTACAGCAAACAAGAAGCATTTACTGCTTATATTTAGTGGAGATAGGTTCTATATGGACACAAAGTCTAGTTCTAATAATGCAGCCTGATATTTTTGCATAAAGCCAGTTAGTACTTTGAGTTGCATGACCACGGATAGGTGGTAAAAAGACTTTGATGACGTCACTGGCTTGTTATAATCTGATAAGCGGAATTCTTATGAATGGTGCTTTTCCTCATAAATAGGGTTGCCACCTGTTCTGGATATTCTCCTCCCTGTGTCATATTTTGTCTTTATCGTAATTCGTGACAGCTGGCAACCCTGCTCACAAAAAGCATCATGTATGGCGTATCTGAGTGAAAGAGACGTGTGTGCTTCCATGTTAGTGACCAATCAATGTCTCTCTAACATGTTTCTGGGATTCCTTTCTCAAGCATTACTAGTTTATTTGCAAAACAAAGATTGCATTAGTATAGTGATATTAAAATCAGTTTAATAACATCTTAATGCAAAAAATAAAAATAAATAAAACAGACCTAAAACCATTATAGTTAATCTGTAAAATTATTTTTTTGTAGATTTTTTTAATGCACATCATTATGGTTAAAGTGGATGTAAACCCTCCATATAACCAGTGACGTGAACAGCCTCAGATGATACACAGAGATGACGCAAACCTCCCTATATAAGTATTACATGTATATCTGCTCTCTTCATCTGTAAATATCCTTTAGAATGTGGAGATCATGTTAACATTTCTCTCTTCTTGGTCACCACTGGGAGTGGAGCATACAGCCAAGAAGGCTGATTGGAGGAAAGGCACACACCCCCTCTACTCATTGGCAAAGACAGAAAGCAATGTACATAGCTCTGCTCTTAGATGGCAATTTCTCTGCCAATCTATTTATAGCAACCTCCCCGTCACACACTTCTATCTACCGTCTCAGAGAACGTGTGACAACTTATCAGGCTGATAACAGAGCTTTGGAGGAAGAGACAGCTACAAGACTAAGTGCTTTGAAGAGAGATAAGAATACACTGCAGATCTATGTGCTCAGCTCAAATATCATGAATCGGGTTTACATCCACTTTAACCACTTGCCGTCTGCCCACCGTCAAATGTTGCCAGGACATGGCACGACCCCGATCTGTGTAAAGAGCCGCAGTTCTTTAACCATGTGATCGGCTGGTCACATGCAAACAAGGAAGTGCCGGTAATAGGCGCTCCTCGCCTCACACTGACAGAGTACATCTAGGGATGTAATCAGGGCACTGATCATCAGTGCCCGGATTACCATTGACCAATGGTGCCAGCAACCAGTGCCCACCCCAGTGCCAGCAATAAGTGCCCACCAGTGCCAGCAGTCAGTGCCCACAAGTGCCCGCCAGTGCCATCAATTGGTGCCCATTAGTGATGCCAGTCAGTGCTGACTATTAATGCCACCTACCAGTGCTGCCCATCAATGCCCATCACTGCTGCCCATCATTGCCCATCAGTGCCACCTATCAATGTCCGTCAGTGCCACCCATCAATGCCTATCAGTACTGCTTATCTGTGCCACCACCTATCTGTGCCCACCAGTGCCACCTATCAGTTCCCACCAGTGCCACCTATCAGTGCCCACTAGTGCTACCCACCAGTGCCACCCATCAGTGCCATCTATCAGTGCGGCATATTAGTGCCTTCTCATCAGTGCCACCTAATCAGTGCCCATAAGTGCTGCCTTATCAGTGCCCATCAGTACCCAAAGTCAAAAGTATGCAGCGCCGTATGTACACTAAAGGTTAACAGAATTAGTCCATAAAAAAGTCATTTTACAAAAACAGAAGAATGAGCAGTCATGCAAGTAGATCCACGAAAGTGCATAGGTACACATAAGTGCAATCCCTCCACCGGCTAGCGTGCTCTCTCACCTCCCCATCTGAGCCCAGTTCTACTAGAGGGTCAAATGCGCTTGTCTCCACAGGGATAAAAGATATGACACATGCGAATAATCCTGAGGTACCACCAACTTCCCGGTTTGTCAGAAGCACATCACAGTAGCGCTCCCCTCATACAGTATCGATCAGCGTAAATGGATGAAAAGAGAACAAACTCTAAGTGCAGACTGTAAAACTCCACTTGTTTTCTTTAAATGAAATGTTACTCACAAAAGTAGATCTTGTATACGGCAAACAATCAGCATCAGCTCCATGGGGGGGGGAGCCTGCCATGACGTCACCCGCTGCAGACCCACGGGATACAGTCATGAGTTTTATGCTGATTGTTTGCCGTATGATGGTAACGGGTAATTTAGCCCAGTTGGATAAAATAAGAGACGATATTAAATGAAGAAATTAAGAATACTAATAAGAAAACGCATCCCCTAGTTAGAGATGGAACAGTTATAAACCTCCATTGCTCTATCCAAAATGAAAAAAAAAAAGTTTTGCCTATAGTTCTACTTTAATCTGTATAATTTAAACCATTATAGTTAATCTGTAATTTATCACAGTGTATATAAAAGAAGTGCTGGATATAAGAGTAAATGGTTAAGACCCTGTCAGATAATGTTTTTAATTTTTGCGGTCTGTCCTTAAATCCTGTCCCAGGAATACAATAGGGCATTTTTTCAAAAAGCTAGAGAGTAGTTTTGATATTTTCTCACTTTCCCCAAAACTAAAAATTAAAAAAAAAAAAGCTTTACATACTGTATACTTTAATATTTTTCAGTTTTATGAGTTAAACACAATCATTCATAATACTGCTGGTGATAAGTACAACTCAAAAAACTCTGAAAATAACAAAATTGTTTTTAAAAACAGTTAAAAAAGTTAATGATGCATGGATTCACATGCAAGGGGTGTTTATAAAGTTGCTATGTTGCTGTGTTGTGTAAAGCCTCGTACACACGCTGCGATTGTCGTAAGACCGCGCGTCCAATTTTTTCCAAAATCGGCTCTCCGTGATTTTGTCTAGCGTACTGACAGTAGTAAAATTATCATTCAACAAAGGTGAACGTAGTGACGTGCTACGAACTTATAAAGAGGAAGTTTAGTTGATTGTGAATTATGAACGCAGGTTTACACTACCAAACACTTACGGGTCGTTCCTGGGTTCCAAACATGCGTGTTTGTAGTTTCAACTTTTGTTTGTCCAACTTCTGTACAGACAAGCTGAAAATCGGACGTCGCCTTGTTGGCAGACAAAATTTTTCTAGTCTGCTCATTCAGCTTTTGTTGGACAATAATTGAAAATTGGCTGTCGAATTGAGTGTACTAACGGTCAGATCATCGGACTGATAATTGAACCGTGTGTACAGGCCATTAGTGTATTCAGGTTTCATCCAAATTTGACTCAAAACCTGGCAATTAGAAAGCAAGGCTTAATCTGTACAGAAATAGTGATCCCATGTACTAACACAGTTACTTGTAGACACTGCAAGGTGCAGCTCCATAAGGTTCGGTTCACACATAGGTGACTTGCGATCCGACTTGTGTCGCCTCAAGTTGCTTGACATCCGAAATTCCATTGAAATGAATGGGAGTCGTCCCAGAAAAGGTTCCTGTACTACTTCAAGGCGACTTCTATCCAACTTGTGCCCATAGAATTCAATGGAAGTCACCTCCAAGTCAGATACCTCATCTATATTGAATCGACTTTACAGTTTAAAAGAAAATAATTTTTGAAGGCAACCCCCTCCCTCCCTTCCCTGATTGGCCACAGGCAAAGTCGCCTGGCATGGAGTCGCGTTGTAAGTTGTCCAAAGTCGTGCTGAAGTCACCTTCAAATCACCTAGCAAAGTTGCCCCCGAATTTGGATCGCTTAGGTGTGAACCGAGCCTAACACTGATGTTAGATTTGCAATGTCTTGACCATGTCAGACTTACTTTAAGACAATTTTCAAGCTCGCTGGCAAATCTACCCATGGCTGAAGGGAGTACAAGTGCCTCTGGGCTTAAGAAGCTACGCTGAGCCCAGTTTGCAACACCCTATTCACTTGCAATAGGGAACTGGAGATCTTTGCATACTATTCCAATGCATGGAAGCATCACATAATTCATAGAGGCAATCCCTAATTCACATAAGCAACATCACCCGCACAGCAGGTTGATGTTGTCACCCATTTCCAGAAAGATTACAGTTACTTCTTTGCATGGTCACAAGGGGATACACTGATACATTCTTGAAAGATTTTGTGAGCAACACTGGCCTTTGGAGATGCATGTGGCTCCCAAGCCACTGGGCTAGGACAGTATTGATAACATTAAACATTTTGGGAACTATATCATGCACATTCATTAATGCACATATTTGGTTCCTGGAATCAAAAACATACCCTGTAACTGGCTTTGTCTCAAAGAAGACAAGCAAATTAATCTTATGAAATTTTGTACCCTGACAATTAAGCCGTAACATTCTGTAGAAAACTTGTTCATTTGCTGCCTGCACATTTCACTGCCAAGTTAGCAGACTGTTTGAAAGAAAGAAAATCACATCCTGTTAAGCCCAAACAGCAAACATTCTCCATATGTCAAAATGAAGATCTCCATCTGGGCCATCAGCCAAGAAAGTGCTCCCCCCTCTTTGCTTTACAGTTCATAGTGCAGTCTACTGGTAGGATATCTTGCGTCGTCCATGCACCTAGTCTCCAGACACCTGTTGGTTCAGTTACCTGCCAATAAAATAATAAAACTCACAAAACCTACGACAGAACTCTAAAATGATGCAACTGCTGTTAAGAGTAAAGGGTTGAGTTACCTGCAAAAATGGAGAAGGCACCATGTGTTCATAAGCCTCTTGCAAATTGCAACATTACTGAAGCAAAAGTAATTACTTGGATTTGTCTTAAAGCAGGGTTGTGCCTTAAAGGACCAATAAAATATTTTTTATTAAACTCCCTTTTCTCAAAGAGTGTAACTCCATATCTTCTCCTGTTGTTGTTTGAGAGTTCACGGTGGGACTCTGCTCCAGTTACAAAGCTAAACTGGGTTGAGGGAAATGGACTCCAGACCTATCTCTGATAGGTCCCATCTGAATTATGAGCTGAAAGACGATGCATTTACATTGTAAGGTAAACCTGTGCTTTGCACATGCAATACAAAGCAGCAGGTTTACTTTAACTTAGCCCTCCCCAGCAGCATTTATTTATTTGCATTTCGCTACTTTGCTCAATCATCATTGATGAAGGAAAGTCCAGTGTTGCTGATAAAATGGGCAATCTAAGAATGCTACCACAAAGTTCAATTAGAGTTCAAGATCCTTTGCCATTACTCAATTTAGTGGTCAGTGCAGAATTTTGTATGGACCTGTTGTTAACAAGCCAAATAGTCTAATAAAATACAAGAACGTATGGGTATGGGTGCTTAGGTAGTTAACATGTGTCTAATACCTTGCCATATCAGTAAAATACTTTATCTTAACATTTCAGTTTTACAGAACTTTTAAACTAACCTTTTAGCTCAGTTTGACAAATATTGAGTTCCAGGTGACCATGGCAAGTATAACAATTTAACATGATGCCTGGTCAAGTTATGTGAAATTACTATCCAGAAGTCACCTACAGTAGATGGCCGTACTCTCCAACACTATATCATTTACTCACCTTATAATCATAGCTACACCCTGGGAGTGTCCATCACAGTATTACTGCTACAATTAAGGAAGCATATTATCCATATTGCCAAAATGATTGTAAGCCATGTCCACTTCCCTAATTTGACACAATTTATATGCACCACTTGGTATTTTTTAGGTTTGGCCTCTAAATTAAGGATAAAAAAATCATGTCGCCTTTTGAGAGCTCACGACTTCATCACACCTGACTCAGTCAAATCATTCCCTTCCCTTCAGGAGCAACACCAGCTCCCCACCTCCGAAATCTTCAGGTATCTTCAACTGAGGTGTTATAAGACTCTTCTCCTAAACCAACTCTGGGTCTATAGTCGGGTCAGAAGACCTAGCTACCCAACAACTTCCAGAAAAAGGGTACGAAACTGCATTCCCTAAACTCGGTACACATCCCCCAGTTCATCTTCCCTCATCTCACAACTATATTACGGGGATCGTACCCCCAGGCTAAATGTGTATACAAGCTTACCTCTTTTCTACCCGTCCCTCCTCGATCACGCATGTACACCTCACTTCTCTACAAAGTCAACTTCTATGGACTTCTAAAGCCTCCACCCCTCGACCACAACGAGGACTTCCCTTCCCTTACTAAACTGACTCAGTCCACACTACTT
>BLSH010214066.1:1867407-1882999 GCA_018402905.1 Glandirana rugosa | reverse complement strand
TGTAAGCCATGTCCACTTCCCTAATTTGACACAATTTATATGCACCACTTGGTATTTTTTAGGTTTGGCCTCTAAATTAAGGATAAAAAAATCATGTCTTCTGCAGCTTATTTTAGCCTTAGCAAGGGATGTTAAAGTGTTATTAAACCCAGCAATATGAAAATAGTTCCTCTGCCCCCCACAGTGCCCACAGCTTATAAATCTTCTTTTACATTGAACTACTGCCACTATATACCTTTTTGGCTGACCTCTATACCACGGTCAGTGATAAACTGCAGCAGTTTCTCCAGTGCTAAGAGTTCAGTTAGGAATAAGCACATGTTCTCTCCAGCATAAAAGACACAATTGAGCATGTGCAGGAGGACTACCCTGCCTGTGTTAGCTGGTCTTCCCCAGATAAACTGTGAGATTTTATGCATACAGGATAAAACAAAGGCAAAGGAAGGCGCACACACCTAGTGCATTACCAAAGACAGTTTAATGAAATTAAAAAGTTTTAAAAATGGATACTCACAAAAACAGCATCATAGGAAGACAACTATTGTATAGGAGACACAAAGCAGGATAAAAACTGACGCGTTTCGGGGGCGCACCCCCTTCTCCAGAGCCTAAGCTACTCTGGTCCAGAGTAGCTTAGTCTTTGGTAATGCACTAGGTGTGTGCGCCTTCCTTTGCCTTTGTTTTTTAGTTACTTTCGGACCACCCCATCCGAGGAGGGCAGCATCCATCTGGTCGTGTGTCCATTGGCTTTCGGGTAGTACGCCATCTTGAGGGACCTTAGCGCTGGAAATTACTATTTTTTTCTTATACAGGATAAAACAGCCTTTTTACACAATGCAGAGGATTAACCCCTTAAGTTCCACAGTGAGCATTGGTGCTCTCGGCAACTCCTCTTCCTGGTGTACCTTTAGAGGAAGCCTCTTCCTATGGTGGCGCACCAGTGGGCTCCCTCCTGTGCCAGTCTGTGTGTCTCCTTTTACACACACAGTGTGGCTTGTCCCCGCCCTCCTCACAGGTCTTAATTGACAGCAGCAGGAGTCAATGTCTTCTGCTGCTGCCTCTGTGTCCTCTGAGTGCAGGAAGAGAGGGAGAGAAGAACTGCTGCCAGGCACAGTGCTTTGCTTAATCGGCACATGATTGAATAACTGACGTGAATATTTATGCAATTTTTGGGTGAACATTTTTAAATCCCTTAGTAAACCAGGCGCAGTGCAGTGTATGATAATGAAATAGATTAGATTAAATTGCTTGTGGAAATTGCTTGTGAGAGGAAATTGACTGATTGGAAGAGACTTGCTCATTAACACTTTACTGTTTATGTGTACAGCAGATGTTAAAACAGCCAGCTGTCCCTTACCTGGCCAACTGTGGATCATTTAAAAGTAAACTCATACAACCATGCAATCTGGTATTTTATTCCAGTGGATTATTGGGAAGTGGGTATGCAGTGTGCAGGAAATATTGTTTCTTATACCCATGTTCAAATAGATATTCTTGATTTTAATAAACTCATGAAACTCAACATATTATCCAAGAAAGTTATTGAAAGTGGTTTATAGGAAGCAATGTTAAATTAATACCAGTTCTTAAAAAAAATTATATTATTATCACCTTCACAAAATAAAAAGTTGGCTGCTATACACAAAAATTACAATATTTTCGAATAGCAGTTTAGCATCTTCTATTTGTGTCAGGATTACAGTCTATTACCCAGCAGGAACTGTATTATGGCTTTTCCCCGTTTCTGATGAACAAGAAAAACACTGTTATGAAGGTAACTCCTAACTATGACTCACCCTGTCAACTGCTCTCTTCTCTAACGCAGAGAGCTCTGTGACTCGGAATGAGAAAACTCTTTGACTTCCTTGTTGGAAACTGACGTAAATATGTTCAATGAAATGAAATAGAAGCTGTTTTCTTCTGCCACTGAGTTAAAACGGGGCTGCTAGTGACATTGGGAATAAATTACATCAGCTTCCTACATTTTACCATTTCGAAGTATTCATAAGAATTTTGAAGCTATTCCTAATCCCAAATATCTCAATATTTCTATTCCGTGGGGAACAAGTGATAAATAAAACAAATATTGATTGTATACTCACATACCCTTTAGGAATTTAAAAAAATGTAACCACATTAGTAATAAACTTGCAGGATTTTTTTAAAATAATTTTCAGATAGTGAGGTTGATTTACTAAAACTGGAAAGTGCAAAATCAGGTGCAGCTCTGCATAGAAAGCAATCAGCTTCCAGTTTTTTTTTGTTTTTTTTGTCAAAGCTTAATTGAACAAACTGAAGCTAGAAGCTGATTGGCTACCATGCACCGTTGCACCAGATTTTGCACGCTCCAGATTTAGTAACTCAACCCCAATATGTAGTAACTCTATAAAGCACTATAAAGCACTTTCTAGAAATGTTAAAAGTCTGCTATAGGAACCAATATTGTATTCTGGTATTTTGATAGAAAATTACTTTTTTTTATTTAACGTTCATTTATTCATTCATGTTTTTCTCATTAACATACAGACCAAGCTGTCTTGAAAAAGTGACAATTACAGGGGGTTGGGAACAACCACTTTAGAAACAGGGTTCAAGATGCCAAATTGCATCCTCCCTTCCCAATCCCACAAGTAGAGATGGATGGCATTTGAAAGGCTGCCCACACAGTGACCGAGCCGGGGCAGGGTACAGAAGCGACAGCTGCGGTCCATCTGCCCTAAGATTACCATCTTTTGGTCCAAGAACCGCTGGACAAGATCGGGAAAAGGGGTTGCTGTGGCTTGGCTACACTAGTGAGATGTTGTCACAATCTGCATGTTAAAGCTGAACCAGGTTTCCATTAAAGGATAAGTTCACTTTTTGGAAAAAAATAATAAATGCACAATTTTTTGCAGGCAAAAAAAGTCAATTTATTTATTGGAGCTGGAAAAGCATTGCACCAGTGATCAGCAGATTGCTGATGCCATGCAGGTCATGTCAGAGTATCTATGTGCTCATACATCCCGTACTAGAACTACAAGCCGATAGCTGCAAAGGATGTCAGGGCTTGTAGTTCATTCACACACAGAGCCCACATGGCAGCGATGATTTCAAAAAGTGAGAGCTAGGCTGGGGAACTTCTCCCCGTACTGCTGCCACAGGTAGAGTGGGGATCGGGCAGCGGCTGCAGCATTGGGAACATGTTACATATTCCACCCTAAAAAGGATGGAACATGTAACATGTTCCCAAAGGTGAACTTAAGCTTTAACATTATTGCAATCAAAATTTGTTTCATAATTCAAATACCATACATGCAAGAAGAACATAAATGGCAAGGCAGCGCTAAAAAAGAGATGCACTCATTTCAAGTAATTGCTTTTAAAAGATGAGAACACAGTCCATAGTCCAAATCACACAAGATCCCAAGAGATGAATCAGGGGAGTGTAGCTGGATCAGCTGTGAAGTGTTTGGAAAGGAAACAAACAACATCCACGGTGTGTCACAAAGTCCTGCTCCCATAGGGATTGCATTCACCAAAGCCAATGGCCAAACATTCTCATGCCTGGCTGGAACAGCGTTTAAAAGTCGTTGAATTCATGCTTGGCAGCGCTCAGTGGTTTGAACAAATACTTGAGCAGGTGGTACATGTGAAAAAGAGAACAAATCTCCACTAGTGCAATAATGTCAGAACCATCAAACACTTTCATTTTGTTAAAAATGAAACTGGCTGTTTGCTGTGCTCCTTGTATCAGGAGCAAACAAATGCTATGATACAGAGCAAGCAGCTGTCACACTAACAGCGAAGTTCAGTGTGGTCTGTAGGACTCAGCTGTCAGATTGACAGTTTGGTTCTGCACAGTCAAACACAGCAGAAAGTGGGCGCCTGGGCCAGTGTGATAGTAAAAACAAGTAACACTTTATTCAGATTCACTTACATAAAAGTATCTTGCTTGGTTCTGCACAGTGCAGGAGTAGGCCGGGTTGATGTAGGTGTGGGCAGGAGAGGTCATTGCCCCAGCTGTAATTTTCGCAGAATGGAACCCAAGGCATGGGCCTTTTTTGTCTCATCCCAGCCCTTTATATAAAAGTTACAGTGGTCAGTTTTTATTCATATAGTTTATATCTATTTAAAGAAAGGAAAGAAAACTATTGCTATAAACACACAAAAAAGAGTTTGGTTGAGTTAGGCTTTCATGGTTTAAAACTACTTGCCTATCTAAGACTGTTCTGTTCACAGGGCGACAATGCTTCTTTGCGATTTCACTGAAGAATGAACAGCATTGTCACCCTGTTAAAGAAAGTGAAAAAGGAACAGATCTATAGCAGGACCAATTGGTAAAAAAAGAATCTTAAAGGGGTGACATACTGCATCATGTGTCATTTTTTCTTTTTGTCCTTTAGAATGCATTTCTGGTCCAAGCACTTTTCTGTTTTTGACTTAAAGTTATAGATACATGTTAATTGAGTATTTAATTAGCCTTTGAATGCCACATCCCTATTTAAATTTACAAAGAAAAAGGGGGTTTTTACCCCCTAGGTATGGTGGGATTTTAACAGCACAAGGCTAAATATAGTTAAAATATAAAGTTTATTAAATAAATAGATTCTTCTAAAACACAACAAAGAATCATGTTCAACAGTACACAAATCTTTTGCACCATCAACCCAGTTACAGTATACAAATGTATGCATTTTGTTTTGTTTCTCCATGATAGTCAATGCATTTCTTGGACTTTGGTACACTTCACTAACAATTTACTAGCCGAACATACGTATAACTAGATGTAAGAAAAACATATATGAGATATTACAATCACACAGGATATCAATCTCATTATATATCCATGCACAACCCTGCCTTTACACACACATAAACTTTAATGGCATCCCATTCTTAGTCCGTAGCGTACAAAATAGAGTTGGCCCATCCTTTGCAGCTACAACAGCTTCAACTCTTCTGGGAAGGCTGTCCACCAAGTTTAGGAGAGTGTCTATGGGAATGTTTGACCATTCTTTCAGAAGCGCATTTGTGAGGCCAGGGAAAGATGTGGATGAGAAGGGCTAGCTTGCAGTCTCTGCTCTAATTCATCCCAAAGGTGTTCTCGGGTTGAGGTCAGGACTCTTTGCAGGCCAGTCAAGTTCCTCCACCCAAACTCGCTCATCCATGTCTTTATAGACCTTGTTCGTGCACTGGTGTGCAGTCATGTTGGACCAGGAAGGGGCCATCCCCAAACTGCTCCCACAAAGTTGGGAGCATGAAATTGTCCAAAATGTCTTGGTATGCTGATGCCTTAAGAGTTACCTTCACTAGAACTAAGGGGTCAAGCCCAACCCCTGAAAAACAACCCCACACCATAATCCCCCCTTCACCAAATGATCTGGATCAGTGCACAAAGCAAAGTCCATAAAGACACGGATGAGTGAATTTGGGGTGGAGGAACTTGACTGGACTCAACCCAATAGAACACCTTTGGGGTGAATTAGAGCGTAACTGCGAGCCATGCCTTCTCGTCCACATCAGTGTCTGACCTCATAAATTCGCTTCTTGAAGAATGGTCACACATTCCCATAGACACACTTCTAAACCTTGTAGACAGCTTTCCCAGAAGAGATGAAGCTGTTATAGCTGCAAAGGGTGGGCCAACTCAATACTGAACCCTACAGACTAAGCCTGGGATGCCATTAAGGTTCATGTGGGTGTAAAGGCAGGTGTCCTAATACTTTTGGTAATATAGTGTATAACTGGATATAAGTTTGTATACTGTAACTGGGTTGGTGGTGCAAAAGATTTGTGTACTGTTGAACATGATTCTTAATAGAAAAAAGTGTTTGTTGTGTTTTAGAAGAATCTATTTTTGTAATAAACATTATATTTTAACTACATTTAGTCTTGTGCCATTAAAATCCTGCCATACCTAGGGGGTAAAAAGACTTTTTCTTTCTTTCAATCTTTTTTATTATTAAAGTCAGAATACAAAAGTAATTTTGTACAGGGAAGTCACTTAGGTCGGAGCCCCGACAAAAATACAGCATAAATACATTGTCAGCCTCAACTTAAATATAATAAAAGGCTAGTGAACACAAAGACATTTAAAAAACAAATGAGCATATAAGTACTAAAATATTTCAAATGACTAAGAGGGCACCTGAGTCTGAGGACCCGATGAGCACCGAAAGTTTAAAACAGGGACTAGCCCCAATCGTAAGAGCATACAATTCATAAATACAGAAGGGAAGAAGTGGGAAGAGAAAGGGGAGTAAGAGCGGGGACACGATTGGAACACCAGAAACCTAGGCCCCAGAGGAGGAAAGAGTCAGAGCCAGAATAAAGAGGGGGAAACCCAGACACAGTGCCTACAATATCATCTCAAACCCAAGAATCCAGACCAGGGTCTATAAAGAGAGCTCCTACAAATCAACATTAACGTAATGAGCCCATGGCTTCCATACCCTTTTAAACTGAGGTATGGAATCATTAAGCTTACTTGCAAAGTGCTCATTGAGCATGATCCAGGAAACCTTAACATGAACATAGCAATATGAACCAAGAAGCTCTTCCAGGAGTGCGCTATAGTAAGTTTAGCGGCTAAAAGCATAAAGGGAATCAACTGTTGTGTGGAGCGAGAGACATCAGCAACTTTTTCATTTAGTAGAGCAATACGTAGTGTGACAGCCGGCAGGTAAAGATGCCTGGTTGTGTGCAGGATGGCAGGTACATCTACCCAAGATTCAAAGTCTATACAGACTTATACTACTAGGGGGAGTGCTGAGTCTTGCAGGGGTAGAGGTAATGAGTCCAGCTGGGTTGAGCTGGCTCATTAAGACCTCTACATAAACTCCCAGCAAGCATAGGTTAGTGCTCCACCCTGGAACCAGGTTCTGTGTCAGGTCAACAGACTGGGGAGTGTAACAGCGTGTCTGGTAAGAAGCCTGTGTGGCTGACTGTTCAGTGAGAGATAGGAGCTAGGTATAGTGGTAGGCTGTACCCAGCTGACAGACAGGGAAACCTATTGTGTAGTCAGTTGCCAAGTGGCCTAGGATTTATTTTGTTGTTTGTTTTTGTTTTGCTGTTTTTCACATTGTATCTAGTGAGAATAAACTACCTTTTTTTGTTTTCCTTTGAAACTGCTGTCTCGCTGTGCCTCAATTGTGTAGTGAACCCTTCCAGGGGGTTAAACACAACCGCTGCTGCTGCTAACCCCCTTACAGTAGTAACTGCGGAACAGGTGTTTCCATGACCTTCCGCATTATCACGAAGACTCTGTTCCAAAAGTCCTGAATTCTAGGGCATTCCCACCAAGTATTAAGCATTGTTCCTAAAGATTGGCAGCTTCAAAAACAGGAAGGGGAGGAGGTCAGAAATAGCCTCGGGAGACGAGCCGGGACCATATACCATCTAGTGAGGGCCTTGATTCTCGCTTCCACCATAGAGATATTTAATATGCCTATATAGGCAGAGTGGAAGAAGGTGTGCCAGTGGTCCAGGTCATTCTCTGAAGCCAGATCCCAGTCCCACGTCCATATATAAGGTAATTTTACAGAGGAATCAAGCAAGAGCCAGTAGATAATAGAAATCCCTCCTCTCATAAGGAGTCACTCTAGAGTCCTTCAGCACTTGTAAGCCTAATGCCGTAGGAAATGGGAAATTGTAAAAATTCTGAAGATTTCCGACGTCGGCATCTTCAACCATGACTTATGAATGTAAACGGGCCTCTGGGAGTAAGAAAGTGATCTATGCGACATGAACCTTTGTTGAGCCACCAAGCGGGTCCAGACCTGGTGGGAATGTCGGATTATTAAACAGGTGGGCCGGTGCAGAAAAAGATGAAAGCACATTGGGACCGAGTCTGGCACAATTCCAAACAGCCAACAAGTTAGACAATGTAGGAACAAGGATGGGGAATCTGTCCCTCCGAGGTTGCCATTTGAGATAATCTATTGGGACTTTATTGGTTGCCGTCCTCTACATAGCCACCAATTTAGGTCTTTCATCCCGTGACTACACTGCTGATAGTTGAGCTATCTGGGCAACTTGATAATAGTGCATAAGATGCAGAAGGCCAAGACCACCCTTCATTTTGTCGGCAAAGAGCACTTGTTTAGTGACTCTGTGATTTTTGCCATTCCAAACAAAGCGTATAATCTTAGATTGGAATATTACCAGATCAAACCTCGGTATCACAATTGGAAGAGAACGGAAAAAATATATAAACTTTGCATGTTTACTAAATAAGTTTTGCCCAACCAGGACTCATCCACCCCCCTAAGTCCTCTTCCAGTTTTTTATAGAGAGGTGGATAATTCATCTTGTATAAGGTCACCATAGAAGGTGTTAAACAGACACCTAGGTAGGGGATAAAGACAAATGCCCAATGAAATGGAAATGCTCTTGCAGACAAGACTCTAAGTCCTGGGGAAGGTTAACGTTCATCACCACCAATTAATTATCGTTAACACGCAGGCCCGAGATCCCCCCGAACTTATGTAGCAAAACAAGTATATTGGGCAGGGAAATTAAAGACGATATGACAAACAATAATAAATCATCAGCAAACTGGGCACATTTGTGAGATTGATTGCCACACTGCACACCATGAACGTTTGGATCAAATCGTATTGCAATTGCCAGAGTTTTAATAACTATAGCAAATATAAGGAGAGAAAGTGGGCGGCCTTGTTTAGTCCCTCGCGAAATGTGAATCGGGTCCGAATGAAACCCTTGCATACACACCCTCGCCGTCGGTGATGCATACAGCGACCTCAAAATTGTAAGAAACTACTCACCAAAACCCCAAGCAATTCAAACATATACGACTATGACACCGAGTCAAGCACTTTTTGAAGATCAATAGAGAGCAACATGCCCTCCTGGTGGGGATCCCTGACCACCCAGATTGCAAAACCGAGATAATATCAACAGCTCTACGAATCTGGTCAGGTCCCTGTCTGCCAGGAATAAACCCTATCTGATCTTTACAGACATATTTGTTGATAAAAGAGGCCAATCTATTAGCCAGAATGTTGGTTAAAAGCTTCAGATCATTATTGATCAATGAGATTGGCCTATAATTTCCCACTTCATTTTTCCACTGGCATCTTTGCCAGGCTTGGGTATTACTGAAATGTATGCAGAATTCACATCAGCATTCAGGGAAAATCCTCTTTTCCTTTGTAAATACAGATACATGTTTAAATGTAGGGTGACTTGATTTGCAGATAGGCCTACCACAGAAATGAATGTAACCTGTAGTACAAATGTGCAGTGGATGCAGGGCCAGATTTTTGTATAGCCTACTTAGGCTGTGGCTTTGGATGGCACAGCTTGTAGCAACCTACATTTCATATTGCTGATAGTAACTTACATGTTCTTGTTATAATAAATAATGTTCTTGTTATAATAAAATGTTCCTGGGCAGTCCAGCTGGGTTCTCACTATTGCTACAAAATTTTGGTGGTAGAATACTATACTGTGTATTTACAGTTCAAATACTCTGAATATGTATACGTAGAACCAAACTGCTACCACAGTAAAGTGAAAGTTTACCCTAATCTTCCAGTCATTGGTTTTATGTGTACTCTCTGTCCCCAGTCTTGCTATGTCTTAACCTGATTCTGTTCTATGGCTCGCTCATCCACTGGGGTAAGAGGAAAGTAGAGGCAGGCAGCTGGCCTAGTGGGCCTTGGTTGGGTGCATTTGCCAGGTGGGTGGATTGTGAAATCCTGGCTCAAAACAGCATAGCTAAGATTATTGGAATCTTATAGTTTAGGCAGGAACATGCTAACTGGGGTATAGTGACAACGAGGAATGGGTTCCCTGAAAGTATAATTTACCAAACTCTATTCGATTGATATACCATTTCTGCGCTTGCTGGTAAGTCAAATCTTAGTCTGGCCTTTGATTTCTCTTTAGCACTCTAGTGGGTAGGAATGTGCAAATGGAAAAACTGTGTATGTTTACACTGGAAGAATAAAATTCTGCCTGGCATAGTGCACCCACGGGTCTGAGGTCTGTGTTGGGACATATCTACTTCATGGAGAAGGTAAGGGGGAAGCAGTAGTACATATATAAATATTTCTGCTTGCACCAATTTAAAACTCTGTAAAGCTGGCCATACATGGAATACATGGAAAAAAAATTGAACAGATTTCCCCATCCACACAGGTGAGGTGGATGGAGGAATCCTCCCCACTGTATTAGTGTAGGCTGACAGAGGGGCCTCCTCCACTGAGCACTGATGGAAGGTACATTTTTCAATAAGTTGGTTCGATAGAAGTCAGTCTTTAGATCTTTTTTTTCCTGGAACAGGAATGGCCATAGTTGGATCGAAAATTAGTCTGTCCCTGCTGAACTGGCTGAATTTGATACATCTATGGCCATGTTTAGTTGTATGCTTGCAGGCCTAGTGACCCCTCAGCACATCAATGCTAGTCACCCATCTACAGATAGGCAGAAAAAGAGTGACTGCATGCCATTATGGAAAGCTAATTTTACAGATGAACTCAAAATACTTAAAGTGATCTTTATATAAGTTTAAGCTCTGAATGCATATCAGCAGGAGTTTACATTTCTAAAAAGGTCTCATCTTCAGCTTTAAATAACGTATAAAGCCTATAAAATGCTGATCTTAAGGTACACAAAAACATTTAATCCCATTATAATTTCTTTACATGTAATTTTTAATACAAGCAATATAGTTACCTGAATGTATAAGCAAATCAGTCTCTATATCACTCAGTCAAATTGATCTAGTGGTGGGAGCTTACTAATGCTTAGTACACATGTTCAGTTTTTTTTTTCAATAAACCCAGTGGGCTGAACAAGAAAAAACTAAATAAAAGAAAAAACTGAGGATGTTGCTGTACTAACTATGCATGTTAGTACAGCGATCTCCCTGCTGTGCTATTGTGTTCCACCAGAACACATCGGTCAGTGCTCGCAGCCATTGGCTGAAAGTGCTGATGGGATGCCAATGAGTTATTCGTTTTCCAGCATGCTCATTCGACAGAAGCTGGTCGTGAGATTGGCTCGGGATGGACAAGCAGCTGTACACATGGGCAAAAAGTTGACCAGCTTCTACTGTAACAGCTGATTTTGGCCGATATTCGGCATGCGTGTACAAGGCTTAACAGAGGAGGGGAGGGAATGAGCAAAGCGATGATTTCATCAGTATGGTGAGGCTGCTTCATTGCCCAGTCAGTAGGCTAGGAGCAGCAGCAGTGGGATAACCAAGCGTATTCTTTAAATGCAAAAGATGATCAGGCAGGGGAGTCTGGATCACAAGAATGGCTGCACAAAAATACCAGTCTTTTGACAGGTAAAACAGTTGATGTATATGCATTTTAACTGTGTTTTCAGTGGTTTGCCTGAGGCTCAGCTTTAGGATGATCGGATTGACAAACACTTATCCCGGATTCTTCTTATAATGTCATATTTGATTGGCACATTTGACAGATAAATTAATACGTGGAGGAAGATGAATGCACAGTACTACACATAATGTCAACAGAAAGTGCAATAACTGTGTTTTTACAGGTGCATAATAATGGCTTTTTAATGTCAATATATAAATATTGCCAGTGCTATCTATTAAAGATGATGGTGCCAAAAACACTGGATTCAGCTACCTGAGGTTCTATTGACACATATATGAAAAAAAACCACATATCAGCCGATCTATAAGCATATTAAAACAGAGCCGTGTAAACAGTCAATAGAGTGAGCACTGTCTATTTAAACAGAACGCCGTGGACACTGCCAACATAATATAAATGAGACAAGATTGTACAGTCTGCACACTGCGGGTACATACACAAATAAACTGACTGTGCTGTCTTTACAGACAGAAGAGAAATAACAGTGACAGTGCGGGTCTGTTATATTCTTTACCTGCTCTCTGGCAAATGTGTTATTTGCTAACTGCAGGAACTACCTGAGTCATGGATGTCTGCACGGGGAAGCCTAGAGCAATGAACTGAAAGCTGTTAATGTTTCCGGGCTGCACTCAACATAAACATGGTAAACTGATAAAAATAAAAGCATATATCTGGACACACAACTCAGTTCATTACACAGAAAGCCTTGACACATTGGGCTTTATATATAATACAGAGGTATACAAATTATATGGGCCTATGGCAAAGGAATAACGCCTTGATGTTTCTCTTTGTAGCTTCACGTAAAAAAATGTCCCCTGCCATGAAGTCACCTGGCCAGGAGCTTGTATTTATTATTATCCCTTGCTGCTAGCACATCCCAACATTTGAGATTTAATTTTTTTTCAGCAGCCCTGGCATTGCTTCCTGTGATATCACTAATTTCAACAGACCTAATTCAATGCCACAACCTGTAAGGAAAGTTGTAATACGCTAAGCATAGGGTTACATAAGCAATGATATATGCAAATATCAAGGCTGACCTCCTGGACAATGTCCGTAAATATGGCAAAACACGGAAGCCATGGGTAGACACATTTTTCCCCTTGACTTTCCTGAATCCTGATGGTTGCACCATCTGACTCCAAGCCTGCTCTGGCTGGTCCTACCACCCAGTTGACCCTTGTGATCCCCCTCCACATCCCTGACTCTTTATTTTTCACTCTCTCTCTTTTCTGCCTCTACACACTGGGTATTATTCTGTGGTTTACCCAGATAATTGGGTCCCTACTCTGTCTTCATGATTGTGATAACATAATGTTTACATACATAGAAGGCATACTTTTGAGATTTTTGCAGTTAGCTTTACTCTGGCTGCCAGATTTTCAATTTTTGGTATGAACAGTTAATGTGCTGCTATCCATAAACTTTTTAAAAAATATTTTTAATTGGTATTTTAAGAGAACACAAAAACAAAACAATTAAAATACCAAAAAAGGCACAGTACACTCTTGCAGAGGCTAGGTGAGAAAGAAACCCATATCACCAAGGAGTTGGATGTCTGTTACCCATCAAGAATACTGCAGCATGAAACCAGAAATAAACATCCCATTATGTTGAAACAAAAAGTTAAAGGAGGATATCCCCAGTCAAGAAAATCTGTTCCTCAAGTATTACTAGAGAAAAGAGGCATCAGGAAACGTATATAACAATAATACAAGCTATCAAGCATAGAGGCTGTGGCAAGGTAGACCAACCATTTAAACCACACTTTATCATACTTTTTCGGGCAACCCCTATTAGCATAAGTGTCCTTATAAAAAAGATAAATTAACATTGACCAGATGTTTCCAGAATATAAGAGAAAGAGGTGCGGCCTTCTTCCATGATATAGTTATAGCTTTATGAGCATAAAAAAGGAGCAGACTGAGCATGGTCCGTTCTGCAACTGTGGGAGCCAACTCCTCTACCAATCCCAAGAGACAAAGTTTCATGTTAGGCACTAGAGAGAGCTTTGCAATTGTATTTACAATGGGGATCTCCTCCTATCAGTATTTTGCAACGACAGGGCAACCCCAAAATATATGTGTGAAATCACCAGGCAAAAAAATCACACCTCCAACACTCCTGAGAGGCTGAAAGGTTCATTCTATATAGTCTGTGAGGGGTGAAATAAGCTGTACACAATTTTAAATTGGATGAGCCTATCCATAAACTTTACCATTATTCATCTCTGATCCTCCCTGCACAGAGGCTAAGTTCCTTCACATATAAACAGCATATACCTTGCTGTATTATGCTGTCGTCTTAAAAAAAGAAATTAAAAAGAAAGTCGCAACACATAGTACGCGTGACCAGGAGTCTTCACGCCAGATCCATCAACGCGAGGATGCTCAAATATACAAGTATCTGCCCAGCTTCCTGAGGTGACATGTGGTCCCACTCCATCCTGCCTCCTCACTAGTATCCACTGAGACCAGCTATAAAAGTGATGGACCAGTAGTGAATGGTAGTGATAGGATGAGGAGCCAATATGTGTATACTGGAGCACCCTTGGATTCAGGGGAGCTGGAGTTAAAAATGGATTGGATATGCAGGCAAAGTGAAATGAGTTGCTTTTTGCTGGCAGAGGCAGTCCAGAGGTTTTTCCCATACTCCAGATTGCCTTTATGGTCCTTATAAGAGTCTGGTCCCTTTACAGAGAGATTTCAAAGAAGGTCCAACCAAGTACTGTTTTATTATGGATTATCTATTTATTTAGCTGAATATAATCGTCACAAAATGTTGGGCCCTATCACCTTTTGTCAAGCCTATTCTCTAGAGATAGGTTTATATAATATAAGAGGGACTTGAATACCAAGATCCCTTTGTAATCTTCCTAGTATTAACCTTTAGAGCGAACAATACCACGCTGTGATGACTTGTTCCTGGAAGTCTTCATCTAGAAATATTCCATATACAGGTCCCACGGTACTACAAGGGATTTTCTACTTGCTAATTTTGTTACTACACTATTCTGCAACTGATAATTATCCCTTTTCTCTTATTTCCAATTCCTGATTTTGTAAAATTCTGAACATTCATTTAAATATCACCACTGCAGGACACAGCAACCTCTCCCCTGTTGTTTTATAAACATATATAGCATACATACTGAATATATTGGTTGTAGTCCTATCTTGCACAAGGTCTCTTTTGATGAATACATAACACATTCATATAAACGCATGTGCAGTGCCTTTCACAACTTCCAAAGTTTGGAAGAAAACTTGTAGTTGAATATAAGCAGCTGCAAACAGACTGAACAGGTGCTAAAAGAGGAAACATTTGTGAAATTAGCCTACGTGTAGCTACAATGAAAGGGTTCAAGGTAAATCTATCATTTATATGCAGTAGAAGTGGTGTTTCAGGTGGCACACCCTGTGTGTATAGCAGTCTTATATTGCAGTGTTTAGAAACCACTATTCACACCCCTAGTCACATATGTATCTAAATGTTAAATGAACTGCTGAAAAATAAATTGTGCATTTCACTTAGAGAAAGGAATTCCACAGACTTTCCTAAATAGGACATGTGCATATTACATTAGCTGAATAACTAACAAAAAAAAAACGGTATCCTGCTGGACACGGTGAGAGTGGTATAATGTTGTGGGGGGTCAGTCACTAATTTCTGAACTGGACTGGTAATGCAGTTTGAAGGGGATTTGGGTGTAGGGTTGCCACCTGTCCGGGATTCACCCGGACAGTTCGGGTTTGGAATCATCTGTCCAGGTTTCAGGCCTCCTGAAACCCGGACACATTATTCAGACCAGACTATGGCTTCCCAGCAGGGTTGCTGGCTGCAGTTGTGTAAGGCAAGAGTGTCTGTTACACTCTCTTTCACATTGCCCAAAGCCAGCACTAATATTCCCCCCCTCTCCAACACACACTGATGGGAGAGGAGAGAGGGCTCAATCTACTCCTCTTCCTCCCGCCCCTACCCCTCTGTGTCTGACCACATCCAATCCACGGCCTCAGAAAAGGAAAGTGGGTGCCAGAAATTTGAAGTCCAGCAACCTCAGCTACATCTGGATGAAAGGTGCTGACTGCCAAGGGGTGAGTGAGCTCACCATTCATCCCTGTCTGGGACTGAAGTCTGCCCTCTTCTCTCTCCTGCCTCTGAGACTGAGTCTCCGTCCTCTCTCTTCTCCCGTCTGAAGTCAGGGTCTGTCCCTACTTACCACTCGAGTGAGTGGG
>BLSH010214066.1:1856544-1867386 GCA_018402905.1 Glandirana rugosa | reverse complement strand
GTACACAAAGGTAAATAAGGATTCTCAGAGCACCCCTTACATCAGAGTTTCCCTTTACACCAGAGGCCACAGTGTTCCCCCTTACATCAGAGTCCTCTCCATACATAAGAGTTCTCAGTGTCCCCCCCCCCACCTTAAATCAGGGCTCCCAGAGTATCCCTTATGTTAGGGTCCCCAGAGTCGTCCCTTATATCAGAGTCTGCCGAGTCCCCCTTTACAGCGTAAGGGAACTCTGTAAGTTCAGATGTAAAAGGGGAACTCTGTGGATTCAGATGTAAAAGGGGAACTCTGTGGACTCTGATGTAAAGGGGCACTCTTGTGATTAACTGCACATGATTAGAAATGTTATTTAATTGCAAAATATATGTATAGTTTATACTATAAAAAAAATTGCTGTGCGCCGCTAAAGTGTTCGGGTTTGACTTGAAGAAAAGGTGGCAACCCTATTTGGGTGAGTGGCCATCTTGTTTAGAACGTGAACCAGAAAAGGACCAAAAATGAAAACACTATATCTAGGGTAGGGCCGAAACAACGAATCGATTAATAGACAACTAATCGATTATTAAAATAGTTGTCAACTATTTTCATAATTGATTAATCGGCCAGCCGATTAGTTGGCCCGTGTACAGAATGCATTATTTGTTTACATATCAGGAAATACAGTGCAGCACACCGTCCATACATGTCAGAAGACACAGTGCAGCACAAATACATCTGTCCATAAATGTCAGTAAGTGCCTGAGAACTTGTGAATTGCTATCTTCTTATAGCCTTCTCTAGCTTTGTGAGCATCAACTCTTTTCAGTTTCAGGTTTCTAGACAACTGCTTAGAAGATGCCATGGTGCTGATTGTTGGGGCAAGGTCAGATGAGTATGGGCATTTAAAACCTTTGAGATTGACATCACCTGGTCTTCCCAGGCGATGATTGAGAACAATCCATGACACTGGCAGGTCTCAGCCTTGCAAAGGGGCAGTGCATGCTATAAATTCTGCAGGGTGCCCAAACTTTTGAAGACACCATTTTTTTGTTTTCTGTAATTTTGAAAGTGTCAATGATGGAAATAAAATCTAAATTTTGTTGACATATTATAAGAATGTCTAATCTGTAATTTGATGCCTTTTGGGGATTTTTCCATCATTCCTTGGCTTCTTTATGCACATTAATACAAATTTTTACCTGGGGTGCCCAAACTTTCGATCCCCACTGTATAACATTCAAGTGAAAGATATAACACCAACATGTCAGAAAATAAATAAATAAAAAAACATTCACTGAGGTGGAGGTGCATGCACGAGGCTCTACATGTCGGACGCACCGCTGTAGAGCTCCGCATCTGAGGGGAAAAATGGCCGCTCATCCAGGAGCCTGTCTCCCGCATTTTGCCCGTACGGACCCTGAACAGTTCCAGGCACACATCGGACTGCTCGAGATGATCCTAGCACACACAAGGCAGAAGCCCAAAGCCAAAACGATCCGCGAGGTCCTGGCTCGGGCCTCGGCCAAGATGGCGCCGGACACACCGCGCCGCACGGGCACACAACGCTCCCCGAGGATGAAACCCCTGCCACATCCAGAAGAGCGTGAGTCAGACTACGAGCTCCCTGCCACCCCAGTGAGATCCCCTGGGACACAGACAGCACACTCTGATATCCTGCAGCAGTTTGAATCAATGCTTCAGAGGGCCCTTAAGCAAACCTCTGATCAAATCACAGATCGCCTCACAAAGGAGATCAGGGAGCTAGGACACCGCACTGCTGAACTGGAGCAGAAGGTAGATGAGCTGGAGGTCACTATTCACAACCAGACTGATGAAATGGAAGCTATCAGGGAGGAAATTGTATCCCTTCAAGCCCAATTGGAGGACTTTGAGAACAGGGCACGCAGGTCTAACATACGCATCAGGGGGATCCCTGAGTCAGTTGTAGATCTACAATCTACAGTCACGGCCCTATTCCAGGAGCTGGTCCCATCCATACCTATGGAAAGGCTAGAAATGGACAGGATCCACAGAACCCTAGCCCCCCATAAGAAAGAGGGCCCCCCACGGGACATTGTCATCAAACTACATTACTACCGTACTAAAGATCAAACAATGCAAACAGCCCGCCTCAAGGGGGCACTACGATTTCAGGGTCATGATTACCAAGTGTTCGCGGACCTGCCTCCTACCACTATCGCCAAACGCAGGGCCATGAAACCCCAGCTCCAAATCCTGCAGGATAACCACATCCCTTACACATGGGGATTTCCTTTCTCCCTCAAATTCACATTTAAGGGTCACAAATATCTCTGTAAGTCTCAGGAAGATGTTCAGTCTCTTTTACAGGAACTACACCTGACCGGACCCCCGTCTACCTCGAGAGAACAACGTCAAAGACGCTGCTCTGCCTCCAGCTCACCTCAGAAGGCACATGCCTCCACCTCCGATGCCGACGACCGCAATCTACATAAACGCACCAGGCTCACCTCTCCCTCAGCAACCCCCCCTGAAGACATGGACTAAGGTAATACCTATCTAATTACGCACCTTCCACACCAGAGGGACTTTTCACTTCGTCAATATTTTCTAAAAGGAAAGGAACTCTCACTCTCACTCTAACCAGCATTACACCCCCAGCCCCAGAGCTGGAGATACTCCATCCACACCGTTTACAACATCAAAGGTCTCTTCTTCATGTCCGGGACAGTTCTTTTGCCTCTACTCCACCTCCCCTCATGAATTATCTATAGCCCCCTTAACTAGTATTCCCATCATTGACAGATGAATCCACCGCCCTAGGAGTACTGTTCAATCCCCGGCTGCAGCTATATCTACCAGCCACTCCTTTCCCCACTCTCGCTGTTCTACTGGAGTTCCCAGGAACGATCCAGCACAGACTTCTGGAGGTGGCTCCCCACCCTACTTCTACCCGACTAGGGGTTTCATCCCCTTTGGACGCATCCCTGGAGAGCTAACCCCAGACCAAGAACACCCACATTACGGGTAACCTACTGGGAACCTCAGCTCAGTGCAGTACCTCACGGTCACCGGCTGTATGGACATGCAGCCAATGGAACTTAACTCGGGGCCTACACACTGACTTGTTGTTGGCTTCATGACCCATTACTGTTTTTCATTGTTCCTATTGTTTTTTCTTTCATTTCTGTTTGTTTTGATGCACTTGCACCATGCTCTGTTACTTGTTAGCCATCATGAGCTTACCCCTTAGGGGGACTTGTTATTGTAGAGACCGCCTCTGTTCTAAACTCACCTATTTCTTTGAGCTCTGCTGTATCGCCCCCAGACTACAGGCTTGCCTTACCCCCCTGATGCTAGCTACTAGCTCAACTAGAGCCACCCCCTCTCCACTACTCTTGCCTCCTATGACAACCGGCCACGCAGGCAGCTCCTGCCCTGGCATCTTCTTACCATACCTACCTTAAGGCCTCAGTTTTCCCCCCCAGACCGTCACTGGTGCCTCCACCTTTGCCCGCAGGGAATCTATTCAGCTCCCTCTGGGCAAACCCTCCTACCGAGTCAAGCACATTCCTTCCCACGGTAGGACTTCCACTTTTAATCTTTGCTCATCCTACATGAACCCTACAGGTTTGACGTTTCTTGTTATCTTACTTCATCCCTTTACTTACTACTTCTTTCTTTCCCTCCCCTCCCCCTCTGTTTCTTCCCCCCTATTTTTTCTACCCTGGGGAGTCCAGGTCGCCCCCCCCCTTACACCACCATCAAGCAGTCATTCACAGTTCTATTATGGCCCCTCTGAATATACTAACACTGAATGTTCAGGGCCTAAATATCCCTCAGAAACGCGTCAAAGCCTTCCGGACCTTCGCCTCCATCAAAGCTCATCTGGTGTGCCTGCAGGAGACACATTTTTTTCAGAATTCTACCCCCAAGTTTTTTCACAAGTCATACCCCCAGACTTTTACTGCCTCGGCAACCTCCAAGCAGAGAGGGGTCCTGATCGGATTTCATAGATCCACACCTTTCACCTCTAGCAAAGAAATCAAGGACCCCGAGGGGCGATATTTGATTCTCCTAGGCACCCTACTAGAAGAAAGTGTCACTGTGGTCTCTTATTATGCCCCGAACCAGAACCCCAACTCATTCATGGCCCACCTGTTTTCAGTTATCGACCATCACAAACAGGGAACGTTGCTGATTGGAGGAGACTCCAACCAGGTGATCTATCCCTTTCTGGACAAATCCCCCTTCTCCCAACCCTCGCACCAGTCTAAACTTTCCTTCAAACACCTTTTACAAAGACATTCCCTCGTCGACTCCTGTCGTGAAGTAAATCCCACAAAGCGACAGTTCACCTTCTATTCACACCCCCATAAGGTATCATCACGCATAGACCATGTCCTCCTCACAGTAGGAACGACCCCAGCAATCCTAGACTCAGCGATTCTTCCTATTGCTTGGTCGGACCACAGCGCGGTCTTGACCTCTATAGAATCCCTGATTCCTAGACAATCTGACCACTCCTGGTGTCTTAATGACGCCATCCTTACACACCCCTCTAACAAGGCAGACATAGAACTAGCCTTAACAAACTACCTTCAAGAGAACTCCACCGGTGATATCTCGCCCCTCACTCTCTGGGAAGCCCACAAACCCGTGATACGGGGTGCCCTGATTAGTAAAGCCTCTCACATCAAGAGAGTTAGACGAGCTCTACACAAACAATTGGACAGCCATTTCCTTAAAGCACACGAAGAATTCCAGGCTAACCCCACCGACTCCAATAAACAAGCCCTAGATAAAGCTAAGCTGGAATTAGACCTCTTCCTGACCGAATCGGCTGACAAGGTCCTTCGCAGACAGAAACACAAATTCTATACCAAGAGTAACAAACCTGACACATCCTCGGCACTATCCTTACGCAACCTTGACCGCCCTCGCAGGCCGATCCGCCTCAAAACTTCCAGGGATACCTATACCAGCAACCCCATCAAAATTGTGGCCCACTTTCGTAGGCACCTAGCGGCCCTGTATGACTCTAACTCTTCCTTTGATATATCTCGAGCCGAATCCCTACTCTCCAGCGTCGCTCTCCCTTCCCTCTCAGATGCCCAGAAAGAATCCTTAGATGAACCCTTCACGCTCCATGAGGTCCTTTCCGCTATTAAACCACTGAAAAATAACCCGGCCCAGAGACCAGAGACCAGAGGCCCAGATGGCTTCACGGCCTTGTACTACAAGCACTTTGCACACATCCTAGCCCCTGTATTAACTAAAGCCCTCAACGCTGTCCGACTAGGTTCCACATTCCGCTCTGAGTCCCTCTCGGCCGTTGTCTCAATGCTGCCCAAGCCCTCTTCCGATGATTCCTCCTGGACCAATTACCGTCCAATTTCCCTGCTCAATCAGGACATTAAACTTATGGCCAAAATTTTATCCGCTCGGCTGAACAAGCTGATAGGCTCCCTTATCCATAGGGATCAGGTGGGGTTCATACCAGCCAGGCAAGCTGGAGACAACATCTGGAGAGTGGTCCTCCTAACCCACATAGTCCGCACTCGCAAGATCCCTACATGCCTTCTATCCCTAGACATCAGAAAAGCCTTTGATACCCTGTCCTGGCCTTACCTAACCCTGGCGCTGAAACGGTGGGGATTCGGCCCACATTTTCTAACATGGGTCTCCTCCCTTTACTCCTCCCCGTCAGCCAGTGTGAGATACGCAGGTTACAAGTCTGATCCATTCCCTATCCACAGAGGCTCCCGCCAGGGGTGCCCTCTGTCCCCTCTTCTCTTTGCCCTGGCCATCGAGCCCCTGGCTCAGCTGATCCGTTCAAACCCAGACATTCGAGGGATTGAGGTGGGAGGGCATCACCATAAACTATGCCTTTTCGCAGATGACGTCCTCTTGTTTCTCACCTCCCCACTTATCTCATCTCCTAATCTTCTTCAGACTCTGACGACTTTGCCTCAATATCAGGACTAAAAGTAAACCCAGAGAAATTAAAGATATTAAATATATCCCTTGACCCCAAAAGGCAATCCCACCTGCAACAAAGTCTCCCCTATGCATGGGCCTCAACCAGTCTCCCTTATCTCGGGATCCAACTTCCCCCCAACCCGTCAGATATATACGCGGTAAACTACCCACCAATGCTGTCCCACCTCACCCGTCTAATGTCAGAATGATCAAAACTCCCTCTCGCCTGGCTAGGATGAATTACAGCGGTAAAAATGTCTATCCTACCCAAAATATTATACCTATTTAGGGTCCTCCCGGTGGAGGTACCCTCCCACTTTCTGAGAATCCTACAGAAGAGGACTTCTCAATATATCTGGGGCAACCCACGACCCCGAGTGTCCAAACGCCTTCTGTTTTCCCCCAAGCCAAAAGGTGGCCTTGGAGTCCCAAATTTCGCCAAATATTTCCAAGCGGCGCAGCTAGCCCTCCTACCCAAATGGCATGCCACTCACAAACTACCCCTATGGGTGTCTCTGGAGGCGGGTGACTGTGACCCTTTATCCACAGCCAACCTTCTATGGCTAAACCCAAAAGCCCGAGGGCCCACCCGTAACCCTGTCACCGCTCATAGTCTTAAACTTTGGGACAGACTTAAGCTCAAGGCAGGTCTACAATCCTTACATAACCCAATGTTATCATTCTTAAAGAATCCAGCATTACCCAGCCTGGTCGTCCCCAGCCTCGTTCAACAGATGGACCGAGGCTGGCCTTCTGCGGGCCCATTCCTTCACCACCCCTGACACTATCAAATCGTTCCCCACTCTCCAGGAACAATACCAGATTCCTAGCTCCGAACTTTTCCGATACCTGCAACTTAAGCAGCTCTTCACCCCGCATGTGCGCACCAATTCCTCCTTGCCCGCCATTTCACCATTCGAACACCTTTACCAGACCGACCCTCACGCCAGGAGTACGATTTCCACACTTTATGCTCTCCTGCTTGACCCCTTCACAGATCCCCTATGTTAAGGCCTGGGAAAAAGACCTCCAACAATCTATCGACCCCGAAGATTGGGTCGAGATTTGGGACGCAACCAAATCCTCTTCCCAGAACATTGCGGCCCTCGAGACCTCCTACAAAGTCCTCATGAGGTGGTACCTAGTTCCCGCCCGGATAAATAAATTCTTGCCCTCATACTCCCCGCTCTGCTTCCGAGGTTCCCCGGACCCGGGGACTCATCTACACATCTGGTGGAGTTGTCCAAGTAGATCCTTAATTCTGACATCGGAACTCACGCGACCTGCCCTCCCCAGACCCACCTTCTCTCCTCAGGCCCTCTTCCCCCTCTCTTCCCCTCCTTCTTCCCGAACCTGGGACCATCCTACTATCCCTCCCTCTTCTTTTCCGTATTCCTGAGTCTATCTACCCTCACTCCACCTTTCCCCCCTTTTCAACAGGGCGACAACTCCAAACCGATACCCCCAGGACGTCCCTGGCTCTTGGACAGTCACTAATCAGACCCAAGTCTGACTCACAGCTTTGAGGACGGGAGGACCCACCCCATAAGAACTATTCCCACTCATTGGGCTAACTTGCCCCATCTTCTTCCCCCTTCCCCCCAAAGTGTTACAGGGTAACCGCAGTACAGGTTTTCTCATGGGTCCCTCCCTAAGTGGTCATTTCTTTACCCCATACCATTGATCTGTAACCCCCCCCCCCGTTCTCTCGCTGCCCTGTTCTTATATTTTATGCCAGGTCTTGGGATGTTTCTGTATAGACAATGCTTTTCTCTGTAAAGTTGTTCTTTCTCAATAAAAAGTTTGAACCAAAAAAACATTCACTGAGTTGGAAAATGGATCACCCCCTCTGATGTCAGTATTTTGTTAAATCACCCTTTGCTTTAATTACAGCCTTTAGTCTGTTGGGATATGTCTCTATAACTTTGCACATCTAGACTATGCAATATTTGCCCACTCTTCTGTGCAGAACTGCTCAAGTTCAGTTAAATTTGATGGTGACCATTTGTGGACTGCAGTCCTCAAGTCATTCCACAGATTTTCAATGTGGTTTAAGTCTGGACTCTGACTAAGCCATACAAGCATATTCACCTTTTTCTCCTTCAACCACTGTGTGGTCATTTTTGCTATGTGCGTTGGGCCATTGTCATGTTGGAAGGTAAACCTTCTTCCCACTGACAGCTTTCTGGCAGAGGGCAGCAAATTTTTCCTCACAAATTTGATGGTATTTTGCCTTCCAACATGACAAAGAGCTAAAGCACATAGCGAAAATGACCACACAGCGGTTGAAGGAGAAATGGGTGAATGTCCTTGCATGGCCTGGTCAGTGCCCAGACTTCAACCCCATTGAAAATCTGTGGAATGACTTGAAGACTGCAGTCCACAAACGGTCAACATCAAATTTAACCGAACTTGAGCAGTTCTGCAAAGAAGAGTGGGCAAATATTGCAAAGTATAGATGTGCAAAGTTAGTAGAGACATATCCCAACAGACTAAATAATAATTAAAGAAAAATGTGGTCCAACAAAATACTCACATACGGTGGTGATCCTTTTTCCAACTCAGGGATCCTGGTTTTTTTATTTATCGTTTTATTTTTTTCTGACATGTTGGTGTTTAAAAACAAAAGTTGTGCCTGTCTTCATTTCAGGGTGCAAAGTAACAAAATGTTATTAGGGGGTGATTCTTTTCTATATCCACTGTAAGTCCTTTGGCATAAATGCTGTCAGACATTAAGAAAATGTGTGAATACCGATTTTCCCATCCACACCAAATTTCCACAGCAAAAAAATAAACACTCAATCAATGATATAATGGGTTAAGAATCAAGGGGTAATTGTCCAATTACTAGCAGGTTGACATTGTTCTGCGGTGCACTCAATACACTCATGAATCTTGCCAGCATTTCGTCAATTATGGGAAATAAAGATACTTCCTTATATGTACTTAATAATGGGCAAGTAACAGATTAACTGAAAGGTAGGTATTTTATGGGTCTGTACAGACAGCTTTATAGTGATTGAACATAAAGCATTTTTACAATATTAAGTAGATAAAATTTAGAAAAAATTTAAAAACAGCACAAAAAATTACTTACAGCAACCAATCAGAATGTTACTGGAAACTGTTCCATCTGTGTTTTTTTTTAATAAATCGGTTTTACAAGATAACATTGCACTTGTTTGTGAACAACAGTTCGCTAATAGAATAGATTTTGTGTCCTCCCAATCAACAAACTAAATAGGGGATAGCAGAAACAAGAAAGAACATGAAATGCTGAATGACAAGCCTTTTTCTGAAGGGCCTCCAGTCTCCATATGGCCTGGCATGGGCAGCACAGGGCTGCTGCCCACAGTGCCCTATGACTTTGTATCATCTCTCCCTGATTTGATGACCAAAGACAGGAAAACTTAAAGCACAGCTAAATATAACTGAATAAGGCTATACACATATCCATATAAATAACATGAAGCCTTTGTACAGGGCTAGGCAAGATATTATTGTTTGCCGTCAACGCAAGTCAAATTTCACAGATTGCGTAAAAAGCAAAAAAAAAAAAAAGTTTCCAACACTGTTCTGGTTCATCTTGTCTATTACAAAGTCTTCATTTAAGTCTGTACCTTCCTTCGTTTCCTTCATTGCCCTGATTTGGCACACGGCTCCCTGGTCAGTGATCCACAAAATCTGAGAAAGGGTGAATTGGTGGCACACTGACAAATGTGTAGTAAGCTGGACAAGGGATAGATTCATAAGCAGCCATTTATTAATTCCTCTTCACCTTCCCCACAACAAAGGCACTGGCTTAGAAATTATTACAAATTCAAGAGATCCTGCCAGATTTATTATTGAAATAAAACACTAATTCAGCGTTGAAACCCAAACTTGTTAAAAGTAACCTCAGGAGATTTATCTAATGCTCCTGTTCTGTTCCTTCATGGCCATACAAGGCCTCTGCCATTAGTTCTAAGTCTGGATCAAATAATCCCAATACCTACCAGCTGTAAACTGCGGAGGACACCCCCATACAAACGTTTACAGCTTAAAATTACTAGTATGAGTACGGCTATTACAGTTAATTCATCATGCTTTTGATTTTCTCTATGTTCTTCCTAAAGAGACGATGTCACCCTATCAGAGCCAGAGATGGTGGTTGTGTGAAACCAACCTTCCTTTCACGTCATACCTAAAGTGTAACTAACCCCAAAACCAAAAATATTGTAACATTTGTCTGTTGATCTTACCAGAATTGCAGTGTCTTTGTCACTTCCTTTGAGAATACACATAGAACCCTACAATCCACCACATAACGGAGATTAACAAAAGGCAAACTAGTTTGAAGCTCAACCTGTGTGACAACCATGGCTCCCTCCATAGTGGGGGAAAAAAAATGTGTAGACATGAAGAGAGAGGGAGTGGGTATTTCCAGAACTGAAAATGAAGCCCCTCCTCAAACTAGAACGTGGAGCGGTGAAGCACGATCCGTGTGCATTTTTGACGTAAACCCCACAGTAATTGTAACGTGACTGTGGGTGACGTCTAGCGTTCCCGTCACGGTAAACCTGTACCATGCACTTTACGTGTGCCTAGCACGAAGTGGCGAGGTGCAAGATCAAACTCCTCCCCGAAGTAAAAGTCAAGACCTTTATGGGTGAGGGAGAGAGAAGTACAGATGTGTAAAAAAAAGGGGGTGATACCTCCCTCGGTACCAACAGTGTGTCCAACTCGAAGTTTGATCAAACGGAAAACAATTAGAGGCAATACACCACCTAACATCCCAAGATACACATAAGAGTTTCCTTCACTGTTTCTGTGACGTTAAGACCATTCTAGTTGTCTGTTTACAATGTTATAAAAACCAAAACCCCAATCAATGTGAAATCCATACTGCACTTTCCTTCCAAC
>BLSH010214066.1:1829916-1848266 GCA_018402905.1 Glandirana rugosa | reverse complement strand
AAGAGCTGAACGATAGACTAAAACAGCGCATACCATATCAAAACAATAGAGGGAAATCACATTGGGATATACTAGTACAGGACAGAGAGATGGAAGTACATTATCATGAGTAAGATGAAGTAAACCAAGTTAAAGGGAAAGGAGGCTGTAGGCATCAAGACAACTTTATGTAGAAAAAGACACGATTCTCTATAAAAGAGGACCAACTCAGAAACAAGGCTAGCAGAAGTAATGATAAGGAAGTGTTGACAAAGAGATACCACTGATTAGTTCAAAAGGCAGTTTTTTAAAGAGCCAACAGAACCAGGGTAAAATTCTATGAAGTCACAGGCGAACACACAGGTGGAAATAGAGTATGTGAGCTGTAACTTGTACAAGGGTCTTTACCAAAGACTGACAGACAAACATCATTCAAAATACCCTTTTAAGTACAATAGTAGACCTTGCAAGAGGTGGATTTACTAGCTTTGATGACCGTAGGTTACAGCAGAATTGAGAGGCCCCTCTCCTTTTGTATCTGCCATGCAATCAAATTTAGTGACCATTACCTAGAGTGGTACACTGGTCCTTGGGACAAAAGATCAAGGCATTTTGGAAGAGTCCATGAAGAGTCTTCTAGGAGCCAGATGAGATACCACATCCACCAGGGCCAGTTTGGTGCAGAGCAGACAAGGAAGCAGTTGTAGCAGAGGAAAGTCATATGTCAGGCTGAACTGATTCCACATTCACCAGAGCATCCACTGCAATCTCTAGAGTGGGGGTAGGCAACTGCAATCCTCCAGCTGTTGCAGAACTACAAGTCCCATCTTGCAGTTGCCCCTGGGAGTCATGCTTATAACATGCTTTTAACTGTCAGTCTTTCCCCACATGGGAAATGTAGTTCCGCAACAGCTGGAAAGCCCCAGTTTTCCAACCTCCAGAAGTTCCTCCCCAGTCTGTCAAGCTGGCATTCAATGTTAGAATCTTGCAGACCAATGGAAGGAAGCATTTCTCTGACTCCAGGGCTGATTCAAGAGCCACCAAGACAACCTGGTCCTTGGTGTCAGGTGCATTGGTAGGTCCAGAGACTATACCTTCTTGTCCCATGCAGCATGCATGCCTGATAATTTGTACACTGACCATAGGCATTTTACACTTTAACAATCCAACTGTAACCGAATAAATCAAGTGAAGATCATCTTATGTCTATGGGCACCATAACTGTGATGACGTTAAAGATTGAGCAGAAGTGCATTCTAAATGCTGTCAATTTTTACAAACCCCTTATTAACTCTGCAGAAGACAAACATAGGCCTCTCTTTATTTTGGATGTCTTGTCAATCCCCCAAAAATAATGGCACCAACTCTTAGCCTACTTTCACACCAAGGTGTTGGAAAAAAGCCTGTAAAACGCCATGATTTTAGTGTGCGCTTTTGCCATGCTTTTGAAGACCCCTCTAATGGTGTTTTTTAAGTGCTTTTCAAGCATTTGTGTTTCAATCATGTGAACTTTCCACAGCCTCAGTGCACATTCCATGCACTTTTCAAGCGCTTAACCATTATTTTCAATGGACATTGGCGTTTTTGAGGCACTATTTTGAGCGCACAAAACAAGCTGAAAAGATGCTGTTTGCAGGACTTTTTTCAACGCCTAGCAAGCGCGACGCTTCGGTGTGAAAGCATCCACTGAGATGCATGGGGAGGATTTTTGATGCGCTTTTTATGTGCTAATTTTAGCGCAAAAACGCCTGAAAAACGCCTTGGTGTGAAAGGGGTCTTACCGCATAATGGAGAAATGATAGTTACAGCATAGAAGAATTACAAAAAAGATAAGACTGTTCAGCTACTGCTATTTTTATGCCAGCAATACAAAGTGTTCTGACAGTGGTTAGAAAATCATATATGAGGTTTTTTTTTTTCAATTCACCGGAAATTTAGATTATGTACTTTTATGCACAGACACATTTAATATATCTTATATTACATTTTGATTAATCTCGGACTATTCTACTGAATATCATGAATAGATGTACTTGGAGAAACAAGTATTCTTATCTAAAGAACATACTTCACAGGAGCTTCTTGCTACTTCACAGGAGCACCTTCTCATGAGATTTGGGACAATTATAGAGTATCTCTAGAATTAATCCCTGATTGGGTAAACTGTGTCACAGTCCCCTAGGATGGGGACAGGCATTGCCATAACTGTGGAGAGTTTCTACAACAAACATGGAAACTTGTGATCTATCAAGTGTGCGGCAGCCTTTTCTTTCACTTTCAGTTAGATAGCATGGACGGCACAGCCTGCTGCCTGAACCTTTAGTTCGAGAGACAGGGAGCAGTAGCATGGAGCAGAGAGTCCTTTTAATCCGATGGTATCCAAACAGAAGAAAAATGGACATTCACCAAAGAGACATTCTCCATCCAGGGTGCTCTCGGTAAGCATTTTTTGCACCGTTATGTAGACAGGAGACTAATTCTGAATAAGAGGGGTATAATATTCATGATGTATATCTATGATACTTACTATATTCACAAGCCCTTTAATACTAGTCTATGGCAAAAGGTCTAATGGTTTCATAACAGAAAGGTCAATCAGGATTGACTCAGGTGCATTAACCCTATTCTTGGCTCACATTCCTAAAGTTTGGAAAATTGACAAGGCAGCAATGACAGGTTGCAAGGCAGGGCCTGTTCGAGTGAACAAGGTTTTGGAAAGGGTCTCTCATCTATCACGTCTTCAAACAGTAGAATGTCCTTAACATTCCAGCTTGTCAGAAGCAGACCAGTCATTTTACAAAACAGGATTTAGTAACTAGTGTACTGGGAAGGTTTGGACAGGTTGAAGACTTTTAAGGGGGCGCAGACATAGAGAACCTTAGAGAATTCCGATTGCTCCATAGCCAACATCTGCACACCACCTCAATAAGAACTTAAATGGAATCTTTATGCCTAGTAGTTATGTCAACAGTCTGAACCTCATTCAGCAGACCTGATTCATCCAAAAAGGATAGGTTACATTCCTTGTCATCCGCAGCTGAGTGTTCAGCAGTAGCAGTGGGTATATTAGAGACAGACTCTGATATACTTTGTAGAATTAGGCTTGTGGCCCCTGCTTTTTGAGTCAGCTATCATGGCAGTAAGACATGACCACAAGAAGGTCCTCCCTGGATAATGCAGAGGAGGGAGCCATGTCAGACGGAACTAGAAAAAGACGCTGTGCAGTGTGTGCACTCAAGCAGGAGATGACAGTCAGAAAAAGAACAGGAGCAGTTATGTGATCATCTGTGAGCAAGTCACTATAGGCAGCATTGAGGAGGGAAGGCCCTATTATACCTGAAATTATCCAGCTGAGAATCTTCTCAGGCAGAAGGCAGGAGAGGCAGAGTAATGGCGTGCAATTGTGCATAGGGCAGTATGGCACAGGTGCAATATAAATAGAGCATGCAATGCATTCAAAAAAGTGTCACAGCTGTGTAGCATAAAATAAACTAAAAATACAAACTATTTTTTAAAGAAATACATTAAAACTTTGAAAGAAAGTGTAACCCTTAAGACCCCTTTCACACTTGTGCAACCTGAATTTTTTGCAGCGATTTGGGCGCAATTTTCACAGCAATTTTGATGCAAATTTAAGCAATGCCTGTGTAATCTTGAGGTCTATGGACCTCAAATCGCATCAAAGTCAGACCAAAGTAGTGCAGGAACTACTTTGAAGTTGCTGCAAATTGAAGTCACACAGATATGAATGGTACTCATTGAAAATCATGGGTACGACTTGTCATGCGACTTTGCAGTCCAAAGTCCGTCCAGGGAGCGTGGTGGATGGAACTGTCATCCCACTGGTGACGCAAAGTACCCCAGCTGTCTACCGTCCCAGAGCCCTGGAAGCCACTGACGTGGCCGGTCACAGAGCGTGTTGTGTAATATTTCATATACATAAACACAGCTTTTATAATATGAACATTGGTGTACATAGGCCTTATTTCATACATATACACACACAACACCGTGGACTCAAGCTCCCAGCCTGGATGGACCTACAGGACGTGGTTATGACTTCATGCTGACTATACACCCCTCATCTGTGAGTGCAATCTAATAAAGTGTCACTGTTTTAACCCTATACTACACTTAGATTGGCGCTGCTTGTTTTGTCCTTCTGCTCGTCAGCCAGCCATGCTGGCTATTTAAACTGCCTGGATCATATCTCCTGTGCATTTGCCTTGGTCAACATATCCGGATACTCTGTTGTGTTTTCCTCTTAAGGACTTTGCCTGGCTGACTTCCCTTCTGTTTCCTAATCCTGTTTGCTGCCTCTGACTATGCTGATCTCTGGATTCCTGCTTTACTGGCTTGATCTGACTACACGCGCTGGTTACCGAACCCTGGCTATGTTTTGACTATGTTTGCACTGTTTGTATCATTTTACCATTTTATTAAAAAGCGTGATTTGTTACTGCACTTCTGTCTCTGTCTGATGCATGGTTCCTGACAACTACCGGCCACTATACACTCCTCTCCCTGCACATACTACCCAACTCCATACACTCCACACCCCTCTCCTGCACATACTACCCACTGCTATACACTCCTCTCCTGCACATCCTACCTGCCGTTGTACACTCCACACTCCTCTCATGCATATACTGGCCAGTGTTACACCCTCCTTACTCCTCTCCTGCACATACTACCCACCATCATATACTCTGTGCTCATTTTTTACACATACACACAGCACTCCCTTCCTGCACACACAATCAAACACATTACACTCCTTTCCTGCAAATACCACTTTACACAACATACTCCACGAATGCCCTTCACATAAATTACACTCAACAGTGGCTTGCTGAATGCACTATTAAAAATAGTGTCCGTGGAAAACTATTTAAAATGTTGGCAACTCTGCATTCTGTACATAACGCACTCCTGAATGCTGCACTCTGTACATAGCGCACTCCTGGTATGGGAGTGTGCTTGAGCTCCTGCAACCTAGTTTCTGAGAAAAAAAAGCCCTGGCATTTCTGTGTGCCGATGGGGAGATGGGAAAGATCTCCCTCTGATCATCTTTGCCATAAGAGAAGTGCTTCTGCACTTCTATTTCACCAATGAGGAGTTGATATCTCACTAAAGCCCCCCAATGGGGCTCCTAATTTAAAAAAAATATATTGTAAAAAAAAAAAGGTAAAAAAATGAAATAAAAATAAAAAAACTACTGACACCAGTGGTGGAACTGCCATTGTCACAAAGGTTGTATTTGCAACCGGGCTCTGGCGTTCCACCACCAGGCTCGGAGGGAAGGGCCTAGCCGGGGGTCCCTTCATAGTTTCATGCACCGGGGCCTGGAAGGTTCAAGTTATGCCACTGGTTGGGGTGAACAATACAGGTAGAAACAGGAGCTTGAAGTTGGGCTTTCCTGTGACAAAGTTCCAGGTTTTAGGATGGAAATAATTATTCAGTTAAGCAAATGGATAACATTCTTCACAAAGCAAAATAAACCTTTTCTGTATAAGATAATCAGTGGTTTTAATCATTTTTTGGTTTCTCTAGAGGAGAATAAAGAGACAAGGATACAAATTTTTCTGTTTCTGTAGAGCAGACAAAGGTTGCAAATAGCTGGGCCTCTTATGGCAAGAAGAGAAGCAGTAACAATAATTTTCAGAGGAAAGATGAGCCCCGTGACAATTGTGGCAACCCTGAAACTGCGTGAAAGTAGCTCCTTTTCCAGAGAAATTCAAACATTCATTGCAGCCTTCAGGTTGTAAACACAACTGACAGCCGTTGCCTCATGGAACCGATGTGCTTCCAAACACTTAAACCTGCAGTTCACATCTACAACAAAACCAATGCCTGTAAAACCGGCAACGCAGAGAGCAAATATTGATCAGTAAACACAGAGGACGCTGGGTAACAGGAGTTGGTCACACGGACTTTCTGCAGGCCTAAAAAAAATAGTTTGATGGCTGGAAGGCTGAATGACAGATGGCCTTGCATACAGTATGCACGATTTTAACCTGCTAGAGGATAACTAACAAATACAATACCTGTCCCATAGTTACACTCTACAGTCTCAAAAAAAGGTTATAGCATACACTACTGCCACTCTCGGCTAGTGTTTCCAAACCCCCCAAGTGAGTCACAGAATCAGCATAGATTTTCCATACATATTTAATAAAAGTGAACATGCTAGCTATTTAAACATTTTATTAAAACAGAGCCTCCCAACCTTTTTTAGGCTGGGATCACACTGATGCCAGATGCAGCTCGCAGCAGGGGTCTGGTGCATCCCTGTTCCCAGTTTCAGTGACGATTCAGGGCCGAATGTTTGCCTAAATTTGGCCCTGAAATGGAGCCAAAGACACACAGGACTCTTGTGCAAACTGCTACAGAGCCGCCATGGAGATGTGTGAACCGGCTCCATTGAGAGCCGGTCACAATCTCCTGTCCCGTGACTTGGATGCAGGGAAATCCAATTCGCACTAGTGTTAACTCAGCCTTAAAGTTGGGACACACCACAGTGAAACCTCTAATGTTTGTGACAAAAAGCATCATACGAATAAAGAATGAACAAGGAGTGCAGTGCAATCTGTGAATGGACAAGTCGAGAAGAGGGAAATAAAATACCACTATGGCTTCTGTGTATTCGAGCAGCAGCAATGGAAGTTCAGAGATAGCTGTACTTTCCAGCTTGAATGAAAGTGTGGCCAGGGAGATATAAATATTCAAACCCCAAACTAATTGAATCCCAGGTACGCTTCCTAAAAGCAGGCAGATGTAAACAATAACCAAAACATAGGGGAAAACCTGTAGAAAGCAGCACCATCAATTCCAGTAGCACCAAATTTAGGATAGGAACACTGCTGCTTATGGCAGGGTTCCTACACATCTATTAAACAGACTTGTTTAAGTCCACTAAAGGCCCCTAAATCATAAAAAGCTGAGTTAGAAAACAAAGGCATCCATGGTTTTGAAAGTCCGACAATACGCCAACAATTACAAAATGTTTTACTTTGAAAATCCCTACATGTTAGAGGTGGATTAAGGAACTTTCAAGGTAACAAAAGTTAACCATAAAATACATACACTGTGATGAAAAATGTATATTTTCTATTTTAACAAATGTAGCATTGTGAAAAACGGAGCCCAATATAGCAAGGCCAAATACAGTAATAAACATTGTAAAATCACTAAACCATCATGTTCATGGTCCCTGCGTTGCCTGTCTAGTTTTCTAAATGATGGTAACAAAAGCTATTACAAATACATTATCTACAGTGTGATCACAGCACAATGGAGAATACAATGTGCAACTACCTCAATGTGTTTCATTGAAATATTTCCAACTTCTTCAGGAGTTAATGGTTGGTAAACATTCTAAAGTATATGAGAATACAAGAAAAACATTCAGTAAATATATTATATCGATAAAATCTACAAGATACAAAAAGACATGAGTACAAATGTTTTATTTCATCGTGTGTATTTGCAAACTTGATAAAAACCATACATATATAATCATGTGGGTATAAATGTTTACAAGGCAGGAAAACTGAGACAGTGACCAATGGCGTTTACCCATTAATAATTTCTGAAGAAGTTGGAAACATTTCAACAAAACACATTGAGATGATTGCGCATTGTATTCTCCGCTACTGCTGCGATCATACTGTAGATAATGTATTTGTAAAAGATTTTGTTACCATCATTTTGAAAATTAGACAGGCAACATGGGGAACATGAGCATGTTGGAGTTGTTCAGTTAAGTTCTGCATAATTTTTTGTTTATTAAAGGAAAAGTATTGCCAGAGCTATCTGACAGTCACCTGCTCTCTGCTCAGTGAATACTGAGAACAGAAAGATCAGCAGTCTTTGATTGCTCAGTTCTCATTCTTAGAAGCTGCGGGGGACAGATGCAGCATTGGATCAATGCTGCATGCACCTAGGTGAGTATAATTTTTTATTTTTGTCTGAAGCCCGAAGTTGTCTTTAAAAATTAAAATTATTAAGTTTTAACCATGGTGTAGGTATCTTGTGGTTTTCTTTTGGTATTGAAAGTTCCTTATTCCTTCTCTTACATGTATTTCTTATAATTGGGGGTGCCCGTACATATATACAGATTGAATGAACAAACTTAGGTCCATATATGCCCCTTACTGTAATTGAAAAATCCCTACTTAATGTTTAATATAATGCCTCCACATGTATTCTTACTTCACAAACATTTAGTGATACCTAACACTTAGTCTAATAGGCATATCTGCAACTTTGATGTCTTGATGGCGTCTATGCTTTGGTTATGGGTGCATATGGTTTCTAAACTAAAAGACAAATTTTTATATATATATATTTTAATATATTTTAAACTTTCTTAACACTAAACACATGGTTTAAAATCAGAGAGCATGTTAGTCAATGGCCCCATAAAAACGCCAAAGTTTTTGAGCTGTAGAGGGCATCAGCGTTAGTGAGCTGAAACTAGAACCCATGGCCAGCGTGCCCTGAGACTATAACATTTTGGCGTTTTTGACGCCGACGGCGGCAAAACGCTCACTAACACTCACTAACGTCCACTAACGCCATACCGGCGTTTTTGACGCCAACATTTTTAGGTTAACTAGCAGAGGATTTAAAAAAAAAAAAAACGCCTATTGACGCTGACGCTCAATAACGCTCATTAACGCCGATGCAAAAGCCGACAAAAACGCCAATTTTTCCCTAATGTCGGGCCCAACGTTTTGCTTATTTTTTAACATATGCCCATGTGTATGAGGCCTTACCAACCAGTATGTTTTTTGTTATAACACAACCTACTCCTCATACCACATGTGTGGATGGGTCTATGGGAGGAAAGTCAAAATGTATTTATTATGTACTTGGCAGTAAAATAGATTTTAATCTGTCTGTTTTGTATTATTTATGTCTGATTATTTGGGTTTAGTTATCTGAAACTAATGACTGTTAACCTTTCGCCAATGCCTATACATTATCTCACAAAAGCGACTACACCCCTCACATTTTTGTAAATATTTTATTCTATCTTTTCATGTGACAACACTGAAGAAATGACACTTTGCTACAATGTAAAGTAGTGAGTGTACAGCTTGTATAACAGTGTAAATTTGCTGTCCCCTCAAAATAACTTAACACACAGCCATTAATGTCTAAACCGCTGGCAACAAAAGTGAGTACACCCCAAAGTGAAAATGTCCAAAATGGGCCTAATTAGCCATTTTCGAAACCCGGTGTGTCATGTGACTTGCGAGTGTTACAATGTCTCAAGTGTGAATTGGGAGCAGGTGTGTTATCGCTCTCACTCTCTCATACTGGTCACGGGAAGTTCAACATGGCACCTCATGGCAAAGAACTCTCTGAGGATCTGAAAAAAAGAATTGTTGCTCTACAAAAAGATGGCCTAGGCTATAAGAAGATTGCCAAGACCCTGAAACTGAGCTGCAGCACAGTGTCCAAGACAATACAGTGGTTTAACAGGACAGGTTCCACTCAGAACAGGCCTTGCCATGGTCGACCAAAGAAGTTGAGTGCACGTGCTCAGCGTCATATCCTGAGGTTGTCTTTGGGAAATAAACGTATGAGTGCTGCCAGCATTGCTGCAGAGGGTTCAAGGGGTGGGGGTCAGCCTGTCAGTGCTCAGACCATATGCCGCGCACTGCATAAAATAGGTCTGCATGGGTGTCGTCCCAAAAGGAAGCCTCTTCTAAAGATGATGCAAAAGAAAGGCCGCAAATAGTTTGCTAAAGATAAGCAGACTAAGGATATGGATTACTGGAACCATGTCCTGTGGTCTGATGAGACCAAGATAAACTGATTTGGTTCAGATGGTGTCAAGCGTGTGTGGCGGCAGCCAGGTGAGCAGTACAAAGACAAGTGTGTCTTGCCTACAGTCAAGCATGGTGGTGGAAGTGTCATGGTCTGGAGCTGCACGAGTGTTGCTGGCATTGGGGAGCTATAGTTCATTGAGGGAACCATGAATGCCAACACGTACTGTGACATACTGAAGCTGAGCATGATCACCTCCCTTCAGAGACTGAGCTGCAGGGCAGTATTCCAACATGATAATGACCCCAAACACACCTCCAAGATGACCACTGCCTTTCTAAAGAAGCTGAGGGTAAAGGCGATGGACTGGCCAAGCATGTCTCGAGACCTAAACCCTATTGAGCATCCGTGGGGCATCCTAAAATGGAAGGTGGAGGAGTGCAAGGTCTTTAACATCCACCAGCAATGTGATGTCATCATGGAGGAGTGGAATAAGACTCTAGTGGCAACCTGTGAAGCTCTGGTGATTTCCATGCCCAAGAGAGTTAAGGCAGTGCTGGAAAATGATGGTGGCCACACAAAATATTGACACCTTGGGCCCAATTTGGACACTTTCACTTAGGGGTGTACTCACTTTTGTTGCCAGTAGTTTAGACATTAATGGCTGTGTGTTGAGTTATTTTGAGGTGGCAGCAAATTTACACTGTTATACAAGCTGTACACTCACAACTTTACATTGCAGCAAAGTGTCATTTCTTCAGTGTTGTCACATGAAAAGATGTAATAAAATATTTACCAAAAAATGTGAGGGGTGTACTTACTTTTGTGAGATACTGTATTAATGTAATTCATACCCCATGTTGAGGATACATTATTAAATGGCCTCCCTTTGTGTCGTTGGCCATCTTCTCTCAAGCATGGCTATCACTGTTAGCTCAGGTCCCCCATTAAAGATTGGTAACCAATCAGAGCAGACTAATTCATTTAGGCTAATTAAGCTTTTTACTTTAAATTAAAAAAATAGAAAAATGTATTTCCTTTTTACCTTTTGCACATTTTTTGGGCAATAATAAAAATAGCAAGTGTTTTATTAAACTGCGTATCAGTTAATAAATACTATGTATGTCCTTCAACAAAACAAGAATAATGATTTAGGTAGGCAAATAAGTTATATAGATATTGGCAAGTTAACCATCACATTGCTGACACTGCCAAATATGGCCTGGGCATCTAGCCATTAATGACCTATGGTCATGACTGAATTAAAGGAAGAAACTCCAAAAATGCATTAGGGATCAAAAAACTTCCTGAAAGGGTAAGTTCACCTTTGATCACTTTTTTTACTAAATTCCAGATCCCCTATGTACCAATATAGCATTCATGTACCAGCTGCACGTTTTTTAAATGAAATGCAATCATTTAGTGATCACCCTTCTCATTAAATACACAATATGCAATCCGATTGTATAGTGTATGGCCATGTTTATACACTTTCAGTGCCATTGTTAACAGCACACCAAACAGGTGTCACAGGAAAAACTTCTGTTTCTGTTATAACATGTTGTTTTCTCCTTCACTGACGGGCACTGATGAGGCTGCACTAACGGGAACTGATGAGGTGGCACTGATGAGGTGACACTGATAATGTGGAAATGATGGGCACTGATAGGCGGCACTGATATGCAGCATTGATGTGCACCCATAGGCAGCACTGATATGTAGCATTGATGGGCACTGATAGGTGGAACTCATGGGCACTGATAGGTGGCACTGATGGGCACTAATAGATGGCACTGGTAGGCAGCACTGATGAGGAGGTACTGACAGTCATTACTGATGGGCACTGATTGGCATATGTGAAGGGCACTGACAGGTGTTACTGATGGGCACTGATAGGCACTTTGGTGGGCACTGATTATCATTTTGGTGAGCACTGATTGGGATTTTCATGGGCACTGATCAGCGCACCCCCCCCCCCCGAAGGAGAGCCACCGATCGACTCTCCATTTAAGTGCGAACCCAGGAAAGCCGATTACGTCACTTCCTGGTTACTGCTGTGATCAGCTGTGATTGGTCACAGCTGATCACGTGGTAAAGAGCCTATGTTATAGGCTCTTTACCACGATTGGAGATGCGGTGCGTCAGATGACACACCGCACCACTGATCGCCACTCTGCGTGCCCACGGGGGATTATCCTGCTGGATGTCATATGACGCCCAGTCAGGATTACGGAGCCACACTGCAGACGTCAATCTGCAACGGGGCACGCGGGAAGTGGTTAAAGTATTATTAAAGGAAAAACATTTTTTTTTTTATTTAGTGTGGTGAAGGGTTGGTATCACTGTCGGACTTTTTTTTTTTTGCTCTTTGTATCCGTTAGGAACATTCAGTCTCTCTAACTGCCCTTATCACCAGTGACACCAGGAATAAAAGTGAAAGTATATCCAAAATTTTGAGTTGCTACCAGAACAGGAAAAGAGGGCAATATTCCAGTGGGGACATTTGTTTCTCTGACAATTGTCCAGGTGGGTATTTCCCTCCCTCCACCATACTAAAAACAATGAAAAAAAATGTGTTGTGCTTAAAAATACTTTAAATGTCAAAATATTTTTTTCTAACATTTTAGGGATCAGTAAAAATATATAGGGTCACATAATAAAGCCACTCATACAGCAAAGATGATCTGCAACTTCTGTTATTTCTGGCTTTGCAGAGTGGTATAAGAGACCTGAAGTGTATAACTGCCAAGAGTGCCCACAGATTTTGTTCAGAGGTACTTTAAACACATACTTTACCTATTAAATCAAGTCACCACATAATATTGATTCATTTTATTTGCTCAAAAATATTCCCATACTACTTAATATGAAATTGATGTGCTGCAGGTCTGATTGTATGCTGGAAAACACCCTTAAGGAAGTTCAAACAGATCACACTGCCAAGTATACAAAAACAAAAAGATCACCTATGCAAAGAGTAATTTGGCAGGGTTACACCAGCCTCCCACCTCCACAGAAATGTGTGTGTTCAAGGCTATGTGTAATTAAATATAAGTAAATGTACATATGTATATACTGTCTATACTGTATATATATAGAGAGAGAGAGAGAGAGAGAGAGAGAGACTCTATACAGTGTATATATATATATATATATATATATACACAGTCCGTCAGGAGTCCAGAAACTCATTGACCTTTTATACACACCCACTAATTACAAGCAAACAGATCACATGTGAGGATGGTTACCTTTAATAGCCATTCAAACCCATTTGTGTTAACTTGTGTGCATGTTATCAGCCCAAAAATCACCAGGGTATGTAAACCTTTGATCAGGGTCATTTGGGTAGTTTCTGTTGTCATTATGATTTAAAAACACAGTTGATTGATAATAAATGGCTTCAGCCAAACCCTAACCATGAGTGAAAGAAATGTTTTTGTGTTATCATTCATATTCTCTGAAAAATGGCCAAGAAATCATAAATTCTGCCAGGGTATGTAAACTTATGAGCACAACTGTAGCACCCGCAGCACCCACCCTCCAGCTGTTTGCCGGTAGGTCCAGCATTTACCCCATCATAGCATGGTGCAGGAAACAGCTCAGCGGGCAGCGGCTCGGGGTCCTCTCCATGGCGGCCCGGGCAGCATGGTGCAGCGGCTCCGAGTCCTCTCCATGGTGGCCAGGCAGCATTGTGCAGCGGCTCCGAGTCCTCACCATGGCGGCCGGGCAGCGTGGTGCAGCGGCTCTGAGTCCTCTCCATGGCAGCTTCCAGCTTCCCCTCTCCCTCTCCTAGCGTCCAATAGGATTACCTGACCTTTCAGCTAATCGGTTATCAGAACAGCTTCCCGATTGGCCGGGAGGAGGATCAGTGTTGCAACAGCGAATATTTATTCACTGTTCCAACACCCCTGGGTGGGCTCTGGACACAATGCTCTACGCCCACCCTATGTTGAAGCCTATTAGCCCCTCTGGCTCTAATCAGGTGCTTCAAAAGACACACCCCCGCCTATTGCCGCAATTGTAATTCATGCGTCCGGCGTTATGAAAGGGGCATGGATAGGGGGCAGCGGTGGTAGGGATAGGGGGCGGCGCCCGTACACCCACAGTGCACGGGCCGCCCCTGATATTTTATATATATATATATATGGTGGATGAGAAAACCTAGCACAAGTCAGGACTTTGTACAGGTCACATGAGTTCTACCACGCTGCGCTGTTTAAACCAAGTCTTTATGGAGCTGACTTTGTGCATAGGGTTTGTGACGTTATGCGAGGTGCCACAGTGGACGATACTTGTCGCCACGCATGCGATCATTTTAGGTGACTAGCGAGAGTCCGACCGGGTTTTTGCCAGCCACCGTGTTAGGAATGGTTCTGGCCCGGACTTTCTGGTCCACTCAAACCCCTCTCCACCTGCATTTAATGACCAGGAAGAGAGCAGAGCAGTGCTATTTTCTGGATCTCAGAGAGAGAAAGCTGAGTGAGCTGTGTGTGCTAAAATTGGACTCAAAGATTAAGGTTTGCACTGTGCTTCTGTTGTGTGAGTGTTGGGACAGCCCCTCCATGCTGAATCTTTTCCTCTGAACAGTGATCCCCGAAAAGGTAATCTCCCACATGTGGTGGAGTTAAGCGAGGCAACCTTCAAAGATGGAGGAAATGTTGAAGGCCCTGCTGCAAGCCAATGCAGCCCAGCGGGAAACCAACCTCCAGGTCTCAGAGGCCGCTGCAGCTCAGCGAGAGGAGATTCACCAGGCTATTGCAGCACAACAGGCAGCCCAGCGGGAAAGCAACCGACAGGTCGCAGAGGCCGCTGCAGCTCAGCGAGAGGAGAGTCAACAGGCTATCGCAGCACAACACGCAGCTCTGCAGGAAACCAACCTCAGGGTCGCGGATGCCCTGCTGGAGTTAAAAAAGGGGCCTGCACCTCCCGTGACAGTGGATCCAAAGTTGGTACGCGCATCTTACCACATGCAGAAGATGACACCTGCGGATGACTTGGAGGTGTACCTCACGACCTTTGAAAGAGTCGCTCTTCACGAAGGATGGCCATTCTTGACCGACGAACCCCAAAAAGCCTATTTGGTTCTGGAAACAGGTAAGACCCAGGACTATGAGACTCTAAAGGCAGAGATACTCGTACGCCAGGGGGTCACCATGGCAGTCCAGGCCCAACGCGTGCATCAGTGGACCTAGCACACCGACAGGCCACCACATTCGCAGATGTGCAACCTAGTTCACTTTACCAGGAAATGGCTACAGCTGGAGACTTTGCTAGGTCCCCAGATTGTGGAGTGCATGGGCATGGAACACTATCTATGAGCGCTCCCTGCTGCCTTGAGGAAATGGGTCAGCCATCGGGACCCCAAAACTGCAAGCCAACTGGTGGACCTCGTGGAGAGATACATGTCTGCTGAGGACTTATTGCGCCCATCTGCGCCCCACTCCAAAGTGTCTAGAGGTGAAAGATCGCCTGGCGGACAAAGAAAGACTGTTCCAGGGTTCAGGGGCATGGGGAAATTTAATAAGACTGATATGGTTAAAGAGACTGGGGGAGCATCACAATAATGCCTCAGAGGGTGTGACACAGTAGGCTTATATCTACACCTATACTGGGACTGCCCGCAAGTTGCCACAATTTGGAAAAAATTTGACTCATTTGCCTTGGCAATTGCTGATACACACATTTCCCTCACCAAAATGCAAGGTCTCCTTTTCGCTCAGATTGAGGAGACTAACATAATTCAAAGGAGACCACTCCATACCATCTGTGCTGCCATCCTTTGGGTAATTGCGCTACATTGGAAGACTGGAGTTCTTCCCCTAGCACAAATCATATCAAGGGTAGAATCCATATGCAGGATGGAAAAGATATACCATACCCTCTATCACTCTCTTCCATACTATGAAAAAAAGTGGGCCTCATGGTTTGAACATAACAAAATAATAGGCGACCCTTAGACCATTAGCATTATACAGGCAATACAATCTATGATTTTGAGGTTGAGGGGCTTGGTTATCGGAGTTTAATTTAGTTCTTCCACCTTTCCCCATTTCTATGATAACTAAAGGTTCTAGTCTAGCATCTAGATATATAATGCTGATCACCAGTATGTTAATACACTGTCAAGGTATTCTTGTATTGTATCTTATATTTGCCAATAATCGGAATCTGTCATCCCAGCTGTATTCATGCCATCCAGTTGTTCGCAAGTATTTTATTGTAACTTTGATCATACAAAAGGCTTTTGTACCACTTGTTTTGTACCCTTCGAATAAAACTTTTGTAAACATAAAGAAACTGGGGGCTCTAGACCTGGAGACTGGCCAAAGAAGCCAGGAAGGTCTTGGAGACCCTTGAGAGGACTGGGTATTTAACACATACAGTGCTACCGATGCCATGCATTGGGCCATAATGCTGCTAATTGTCACCTGAATGATGAACCCATGCAATGTGATTATGCTTATGTGAATAGACACCCTTCTCTTTTTGCACAGGTCGCATATACATCGCCATGTTCAAGTCCCACGGAGAAGCAAATGTGTGTGATTTTTGCGGATGGGAGACCAGTCACTGCACTGCTTGACTCGGGTAGTGTGGTAACACAGGTAAACAGCAATTGTGTAAATCCTGCAAGGTTACACCCTAGCACCGTCTGAGTCATTTGCATCCATGGGGACATTCGTGACTACCAGACAGCGGTGGTTGAGATTGACACCTCTTGCGGTAGTGTGACTCGTGGGGGTGGTACCTTCACTACTTTATGACGCTCTATTGTGCAGGGATTTTACCCATTATTGGAGGTTATGGGAAGGCGCAGGGAGTCTGGAGGATACAGTTCCCCCTGCTGCGGAAGCACGGGACCTCTCGCCAGACCCGAATTGCCAAATGGAAGAGGAGACTGGTGGCAGGACCGAGGAGGGAGGAGACCCTTTTCTTGTACTGGCTGGGTATCCGGAAGAGCTGGAAGATAGCTCACAGCGGGGGGCTAATGATTCAGACAATGTATCTGACCCTGACGGTGAGAGTGAACCGAATGTAGTACCTGACTTAGAGGTCCAGAGAGAGGACTTCTGTACAGAACAACTACGGGTGTCACTCTCCTTTAGACCAGAGAAACCGTGAAGGTGATATATGGGGAACCTGTGGACCCTAATTGGGGGGTGTCTTTTGCCTACATGGCGCTTAAAAATGATTTGTTCTATCAGGTGGTGAAACACAGGGAGGATGAAGCGGAACAGCTAGTGGTTCCAAAACCCTTCCGCAGGATGGTGCTAGATCTGGGCCATGGGCCCGGGTTGTATGCAGACGTCAAAGAATAATGTGAATCATGCACTGAGTGTCAAATAACAGCCCCGTCACTCCATTTTCATAGTCCCCTTGTCCCACTTCCCATAATTGAAGTGCCATTTGAGCGAATTGACATGGATCTCATGGGACCAGTAGTAAAATCTGCCCCGATTCACCAACACATGCTGGTAATCTAGAACTATGCGACCTGCTATCCTGAGGCCATACCCTTGCGGAATACCTCTGCTAAGATTATCGCCAAGGAACTGGTCCAGTTTAGTCGGGTGGGGATCCTTAAAGAAATCTTGATGGATCAGGGTACCCCTTTCATGTTCAGAAAATTGTGCAAGTTGTATAAAATCTCCCATCTCCGTACCTCTGTTTACCACCCCCAAACTGACGGTCAGGTGGAAAGGTTTAACAAGACCCTGAAGAGCATGCTAAAAAAAGTGGTGGATAAAGATGGGCGAAATTGGGATTTTTTTGCTGCCATACCTCATGTTTGCCATATGAGAGGTTCCACAGGCATCTACAGGGTATTCCCTTTGAACTCTTGTACGGTGAACATCCCAGGGGGCTGCAAGATGTCGCAAAAGAGATGTGGGAAGGAGAGGCCACCCCATATAGAAGCGTCATAGAGCATGTCTCCTTGATGCAGGATTGAATTGCTGCTGTTCTGCCCCTTGTACGAGAGCAGATGGAGCAAGCCCAGGAAGCCCAGAGAAGGGTTTACAATCGGGTTGCCAAAACACGAACTTTCAACCCCGGAGACAGAGTGCTAATGCTAGTCCCCACGGTTGAAAGTAAATTCCGGAAAAAGTAGCAGGGTTCCCTTTGGGTTTAAGGAAAGAGTAGGGGAAGTAAACTACAAATTTTAGCCAAGATGGCGACCTAGGCAGACGTGTGTTCCGGAGCTCCGCGGCGGCTTTCTCGATAAATCTTATCCTGTACCACATAGTGGTCCTACACAACTGCCTAATCGAGCCCGCAACACATCCTGGTGATACACCATGTCCTATTCTAAATAGCTCTTTCGGCGGCGCCTCGAGGCCTTGTGTGCAGACGGATCCAGCGGTAGAACCGATTTTAAACATCAAATGAAGGGGATGAGAAAGGAATTTGGGTTTCCCTTGGGACGATGAAAAAGGCCTTAAATGAAAGTTGGCACCCCTGATCGTAATCGTGAGACAGAGGCCCCAACTTTCAAGCACAAAACCGTTGGGCTAACATTTGGGAAGAGACCCGAAGGACCCGAACGAGGTAGACGAGAGCATGTTCCCCGTCTTGTCGTCGTTAAGTTA
>BLSH010214066.1:1799762-1820547 GCA_018402905.1 Glandirana rugosa | reverse complement strand
GAACGATTGATCTTCGCGAAAGAGAACCTGGACAAACCTCAAGCCTTCTGGGACAATGTTTTATGGACAGATGAAACAAAAGTGGAGCTTTTTGGTCCTGCACACAAACAGTATGTTTACAGACGGCGCAATGAAGAATTTAAGGAAAAGAACACCATACCAACAGTGAAGCACGGTGGAGGATCCATAATGCTTTGGGGCTGCTTTGCTGCATCTGGTACTGGAGGCCTTGACCGTATCAAAGGCATCATGAAATCAGAAGATTATCAAGCAATTCTAGAGCGAAATGTCTTGCCCAGTGTAAGGAAACTTGGTTTGAGGCGAAGATCATGGGTCCTCCAGCAAGATAAAGACCCAAAGCACACCTCCAAAAGCACGCAGGAATGGTTGAAAGGGAAAAAATTTACTGTTTTAAAATGGCCAGCAATGAGTCCTGATCTCAATCCAATTGAAAACTGCCATTGGAGAAAGGAACCCTGCAAATGTTCAAGAGCTTGAGCATATTGCAAAGGAAGTGTGGGAGAAAATGCCACCCGAGAAGTGCAAGAAGCTTATCGATGGATATAAGAAACGTTTGGAGGCTGTCATCGCTGCCAAAGGGTGTGCAACCAAATATTAAGGAGGGGTGCCAATATTAGTGCACATGCTGGTTTTCTGTTTTTTCTTTATAATTACAATATCTATGTTGAAATAACAATTGTCTTTGTTAAATTACTTTGGACCTCCAATTAAAAGATCCTGCTGATATAAATTTGGTACATTTCCATTTATTTCTGAAGACATTCACTCAGTTATGCAAAACATGGAGGGGTGCCAATAATGGTGAGCAGGACTGTAGAGCAGACCTTACTTAAATCAGGCTCTCTGATAAGCAGACAGCATGTCAATTTACCTGTCAGCTCCTCTGTTAAGCAGACACCCAAACTAGGAGGGTGCTACATATTATAATTTATGATTTCATGTTTCAAACTTTATCATACCTGATAGACTCTTGCTTGGACATATTTAAGTGAGTTATTCCTAAGAATTACAGGCCTACAATATAAAATGCCAAATTTCCATGCAAAATAATGTACCGCTTTAAGCACCAAAAATCTGACATAATCATACCGCCAGGGAGGTTAAAGTGTACGTAAACCCTAACAATAAACTTCTTTTATTTGCTCCATTTTGACCTGTTAAATATATATAGTGGGTACGGAAAGTATTCAGACCCCCTTAAATTTTTCACTCTTTGTTATATTGCAGCCATTTGCTAAAATCATTTAAGTAAATTTTTTTCCCTCATTAATGTACACACAGCACACCATATTGACAGAAAAACACAGAATTGTTGACATTTTTGCAGATTTATTAAAAAAGAGAAACTGAAATATCACATGGTCCTAAGTATTCAGACCCTTTGCGCAGTATTTAGTAGAAGCACCCTTTTGATCTAATACAGCCATGAGTCTTTTTGGGAAAGATGCAACAAGTTTTTCACACCTGGATTTGGGGATCCTCTGCCATTCCTCCTTGCAGATCCTCTCCAGTCCTGTCAGCTTGGATGGTAAACGTTGGTGGACAGCCATTTTTAGGTCTCTCCAGAGATGCTCAATTGGGTTTAAATCAGGGCTCTGGCTGGGCCATTCAAGAACAGTCACGGAGTTGTTGTGAAGCCACTCCTTTGTTATTTTAGCTGTGTGTTTAGGGTCATTGTCTTGTTGGAAGGTAAACCTTCGGCCCAGTCTGAGGTCCTGAGCTCTCTGGAGAAGGTTTTAATCCAGGATATCCCAGTACTTGGCCACATTCATCTTTCCCTCAATTGCAACCAGTCGTCCTGTCCCTGCAGCTGAAAAACACCCCCACAGCATGATGCTGCCACCACCATGCTTCACTGTTGGGACTGTATTGGACAGGTGATGAGCAGTGCCTGGTTTTCTCCACACAAACCGCTTAGAATTAAGGCCAAAAAGTTCTATCTTGGTCTCAGACCAAAGAATCTTATTTCTCACCATCTTGGAGTCCTTCAGGTGTTTTTTAGCAAACTCCACGCGGGCTTTCTCGTGTCTTGCACTGAGGAGAGGCTTCCGTCGGGCCAATCTGCCATAAAGCCCCGACTGGTGGAGGGCTGAAGTGATGGTTGAGTTTCTACAACTTTCTCCCATCTCCCGACTGCATCTCTGGAGCTCAGCCACAGTGATCTTTGGGTTCTTCTTTACCTCTCTCACCAAGGCTCTTCTCCCCCGATAGCTCAGTTTGGCCGGAAGGCCAGCTCTAGGAAGGGTTCTGGTCGTCCCAAACTTCTTCCATTTAAGGATTATGGAGGCCACTGTGCTCTTAGGAACCTTAAGTGCAGCAGAAATTTTTTTTGTAACCTTGGCCAGATCTATGCCTTGCCACAATTCTGTCTCTGAGCTCTTCAGGCAGTTCCTTTGACCTCATGATTCTCATTTGCTCTGACATGCACTGTGAGCTGTAAGGTCTTATATAGACAGGTGTTAGGAAAAGACTGGCCTGTTGAAGTCTGGCTCCCCTTGTGGACTTTTTTGACGTTTTTTGCCATTCACGCGCGCACGCTCCCGTGCCGGAAACGGCGCCAAACGTCCTATTTGAGCTTCCTGCACCTATCAGCAGGTGCTGTCCGTTCTACAGCGTCTGAGTACCTGTGAGCTTCAGCTCTCCTGCCTGAAACCTGCTTCCTGTGTTGTTCCTGTTCCTGTGTACCGACCCGGCTTGTCCCGACCTGCTACCTATCCGCCTGCACCAACCCCGGTTATCCACGACCATCTGCTTGTCTGACCTCTCTGTACCTTTGCCACCAGCCCATGAACGAACCCAGCTTGGATTTTGACTACTCTTCTGCCTGCCCCTTTTGTGCCTCTCTGACCCGCCTGTTGCCGACCCAGCCTGCACGACCATCCTTCAGTCTGCACGACCATCTGGAGCCTCACATCACCACCAGTGACCATACAGCCCTCGTGCCATCCCGCACTCTGGGACTTCCTGTCTACACTACCAGGGGTCCCCAAATCGGGTGTGTAAGAGTGTTTGTTCCCTGCTAAGACAGACTCCACTGCCAGGACTGTGACAACAGGTGTGTGGCTTACCTAATCAAGTCCAATCAGTATAATAAAACACAGCTGGACTCAAATGAAGGTGTAGAACCATCTCAAGGATGATCAGAAGAAATGGACAGCACCCGAGTTAAATATATATGTGTCACAGCAAAGGGTCTGAATACTTAGGACCATGTGATTTTTCAGTTTTTCTTTTTTAATAAATCTGTAAAAATGTCAACAATTCTGTGTTTTTCTGTAAATATGGGGTGCGGTGTGTACATTAATGAGGGGAAAATGAACTTAAATGATTTTAGCAAATGGATGCAATATAACAAAGAGTGAAAAATGTAAGGGGGTCTTTAATACTTTCCGTACCCACTGTATATACAAAGTTCAAAGTGGATGTGCACAACTTTACTCCTGAGCTGTTTTTACCTCCAGCTGTGTCTGCCCCATATTGGCACTATATGTACACACTCTCAAGAGTAGCTATTTTGGCAAATAAGAGTTAGCAAAGTAGGGACTGGCCAGAAAGGGATCACTTTGAAGCAGTTGGCCAGCTTGTACATGCATTGTAATATATGGTACCTGAGAATCCCTATTTTATAAGCAAGAGTTTGCTATAGGAAAGGGTTAACAAGTGATAACACCTACTCAGTTTCTCATGTGTTGTATATATGAAGCTATTTGGACCTAAGCATTAATTTTCCTATTTCCATTGCATGGTGCAGGTTGGTAACTATAAAGGGCAGGGATGCCTGAAGTTGATAATTCACCAGTGGCGGTTGGTGAAATTTTAGGATAGGGGGCACCCTTCCTTTTTGACCCCTCCCACTCCTAAGCCTCACCCTTCCACCCATTTTGTCAGGAGTATACAGCCCAGCATCACCACATAGGGTATATACAGCATCACCAGATAGGAGTACACAGTTGTGCTCATAAGTTTACATATCCTGGCAGAATTTATGATTTCTTGGCCATTTTTCGGAGAATGTGAATGATAACACAAAAACTTTTATTTCACTTATGGTTAGTGTTTGGCTGAAGCCATTTATTATCAATCAGCTCTGTTTACTCTTTTTAAATCATAATGACAACAGAAACTACCCAAATGACCCTGATCAAAAGTTTACATACCCCAGTTCTTAATACTGTGTATTGCCCCTTTAACATCAATGACAGCTTGAAATCTTTTGTGGTATTTGTGGATGAGGCTCTTTATTCTTGGGGCCCAATTCTTGGGCTGTCTTGCATAAACTACACGTTTGAGTTCTCCCCAGAGTGGCTCAATGATATTGAAGTCAGGAGACTGACCAATGACAGGTCGACCTGGCTTTGTGTTTTGGATCATTGTCATGTTGGAATGTCCAAGTACGTCCCATGCACAGCTTCCTAGCTGATGAATGCAAATGTTCCTCCAGTATTTTTTGATAACATCCTACATTCATCTTGCTATCAATTTTGACCAAATTCCCTGTGCCTTTGTAGCTCACACATCCCCAAAACATCAGCGATCCACCTCTGTGTATCACAGGCCTTGTTGACTCATTTCCAAATGTAGGGTTTATGGTTGTGGCCAAGAAGCTAAATTTTGGTTTCATCACTCCAACTGACTTTGTGCCAGAAGGTTTGAGGCTTATCTCTGTGCTGTTTGGTGTAGTGTAAGCGGGATACTTTGTGGCATTTGCGTAGTAATGGCTTTCTTCTGGCGACTCGACCATGCAGCCCATTTTTCTTCAAGTGCCTCCTTATTGTGCATCTTGAAACAACTGTTTTCAGAGAGTCCTGAAGTTATTTGTGGGTTTTGCCTTGCATCCCGAACAATTTTCCTGGCTCTGGTGGCTGAAATTTTAGTTGGTCTACCTGACCATGGTTTGGTTTCAACAGAACACCTCATTTTCCCCTTCTTGATTAGAGTTTGAACACTGCTGATTGGTAATCTCAATTCCTTGGATATCTTTTTATATCCCTTTCCCGTTTTATACAATTCATCTATCTTTTCCCGCACAGCCTTTAACAATCTTTTTGCTTTTCCCATGACTCAGAACCCACAAATAACTTCAGGCGAAATACAGGACTCTCTGAAAACATGTGGTGTGGCTGTTTCAAGATGCACAATGTCACAAAGTATCCCGCTTATAATACGCCAAACAGCACAGAGACAAACCTCATACCTTTTGGCACAAAGTAATTTGGAGTGATGAGACCAAAATTTAACTTAATACTGTGTATTGCCCCCTTTAACATCAATGACAGCTTGAAGTCTTTTGTGGTATTTGTGGACGAGGATCTTTATCTTCTCAGATGATAAAGCTGTCCATTCCCCTTGGCAAAAAAGCCCAGTTGAGGCTAAAATTTTAGTTGGTCTACCTGACCGTGGTTTGGTTTTAACAGAACCCCTCATTTTCCACTTCTTGATTAGAGTTTGAACACTGCTGATTGGCATTCTCAATTCCTTGGATATCTTTTTATATCCCTTTCCTGTTTTATACAGTTCAACTACCTTTTCCTGCAGATCCTTTGACAATTCTTTTGCTTTCCCCATGACTCAGAATCCAGAAACATCAGTGGAGCACTGGATGAATGATGCAAGGGACTGGTCAGGAGTCCAGAAACTCATTGACATTTTATACACACACTAATTACAAGCAAACAGATCACAGGTGAGTATGGCTACCTTTAATAGCCATTCAAACCCCTTTGTGTCAACTCGTGTGCATGTTATCAGGCCAAAATCACCAGGGCATGTCAACTTTTGATCAGGGTCATTTGGGTAGTTGCTGATGTCATTGTGATTTAAAGAGAGTAAACACAGTTGATTGATAATAAATAGCTTCAGCTAAACACTAACCACGAGGGAAAGAAATGTTTTTATGTTCTCATTCATATTCTCTGAAAAATGGCCAAGAAATCATAAATTCTGCCAAGGTATGTAAACTTATGAGCATAACTGTATACAGCATCACCAGATAGGAGTATACAGCATCACCAGATAGGGTATACAGCATCACCAGCTAGAGGTATATAGCATTAGCAGATAGAGTATATCGACCCCCCCCATGGGGCTCGCGGCACTGACAGAAGATCCCCCCCCAGGGTAGTTGGGACATTAAAGTCCCACACTTACCCCATCTAGGAAGCGGGCCGGGCAGTGAGCGATATCTGCTTTTGTAACACACATGAGTGGGCTCGCTGCACCATTCTCTGTGCCACGAGCCACTCTAATTTAAAGCCTGTTAGAGCCTATGGCTCTAATCAGGCGCTTCAAAAAACACTGACGTTGCTGTAATTCATGCAGCCAGCGCCCTGAAGGGGCCAGCTGCATGAAAAAGGGGGCGGCGGCGATGGCCATGGATAGATTCATGCTATACATGAATCTATCCATTAGCATAAGGGGGTGGCGGGGATAGAGGGGACGTCACCCATGCGCCCTTAACGGACGGGCCTGTGCTGTAACCTCTTTGTGTGTGTGTATATATATATACATACAGTATCTCACAAAAGTGAGTACACCACTCACATTTTTGTAAATATTTTATTATATGTTTTCATGTGACAACACAAGAAATGAAACTTTACTACAATGTAAAGTAGTGAGAGTACAGCTTGTATAACAGTGTAAATTTGCTGTCACCTCAAAATAACTCAACACACAGCCATTAATGTCTAAACCGCTGGCAACAAAAGTGAGTACACCCCTAAGTGAAAATGTCCAAATTGGGCCCAAAGTGTCAATATTTTGTGTGGCCACCATTATTTTCCATCACTGCCTTAACTCTCTTGGGCATGGAGTTCACCAGAGCTTCACAGGTTACAAACATCCGACTTACAAACGACTCCTACTTACAAACGGAGGAAGATAACAGGAAGTGAGAGGAAAACTACCCCTAGGAGGGGAAATTCACTCCTTTAAGAGTTATTGTGGGAAAATGGTGTCTCTACTGAAGCTTTATCACCAATCCTGGTTTTCAAATAAACACAAAATTTTTCAAAATCCAATTGTCAGGGACAGAAGGTGAGGTAAAATCTTCTGAGCAGGGGAACAGACAGCAAAACAAAATGTTACAGGGATGTTAACCCTTCCCTATGCTATCCAAAAAGCTTAAAAAATATTTTTTGGGCTGGAACTATGCCTAAAAAATGTACCTGTTCTGACATACATACAAATTCAACTTAAAAACAAACCTACAGACCCTATCTTGTTTGTACCCTGGGGACCGCCTGTATTAATATGTTTTAGGGAAAAAAAAATGTCTGTCATACTGTTTGGGCTAAGGATTTGAGCACTTAGGATGTAAAAAAAAATGCTCAACCTCATTGACAAAATCTGGACTAAACAAACATTACGGCATTTAAACATTTGTCCAGGTACTCTGTTTGGACCGCTCAGTCATCTTCAAATCTGTGTGCAGACCCTTCCTCCCTTGTGATTCTATCATGCTAACACTTCTAACCTCCTACCATGCTTAAACTCACAAACATGCTTTCTTTTGCTTTACGCTTCCTCGTCTCAATTTCCATGCAGGAAGTGGCACACTAACACTAACTTTCCTGTAAATTCCTCCTGTTCTGTCTCAACACTGCTCTTTCTCAAGCCAAACACTGGTACCTCTCACTAATAAATTCCCTAACCCGCACTGTCTCTGCCAGCTCTTCTCAGTGTTTGGCTCCCTCCATAGCTTTCCCTCCTGCCACCCCATATTTTAGAAGAAATATTAATGTATAATACAACTTTGTATGTACCGGGAGCATTTTTTTACTACTTGCTTTGGACACTAAGCCCTCATTTGCAAATGTACCGAAATATGAAATATTTAAAGTGGTGCCTGGTGGTTTTTCCTTAATAGATAGCCAATATTTTCTCTGATGGCTAATAGCACAGCGCCAATAAACAGAGAATTAAAGCTGCAACAACCCCTCATAGTAGTGAATTGGGTAAACTGTTCACAGCAAAGGTCTTAAATGCATTTATTCCACTAAGAGGAACAAATAGTAATATAGGGAGCCTGGTGCCAAAACATTTTTTTTAACTTTAATTACCAGGTTATTCTACGGCCAAGGTATACCATAGTATGGGATGTTTAGTACTAATGGTGCTTATGGATAGCACTCACAAAGGCCAGAGTTGAGCTACTGTGTTGGCAATCAGCCTTCAGTAATTTTTTTCATCGTGTGCAATATATGCATGCGTTTTTGCTTAAAATTGAAGTCCAGCCAGGGACCCCCCTCCCCACACATTAATCCTCACCCCCCTTCTAGCTAATCGCTGAGCAATTAAAGAAAAAATATAAATTGCCCACATTTTCACCAATGTCTGTGGTCATCTGACTGCTTCTCTATTATGGAAAGCAGAGTAAGAGGGTCCTTCTTCAGGTGTACACATTACTGACTGGTGACTTGGACAATGTTCACTGGCTTTTGACTGAGGGGCACCTCACGGGCCCTGAAGACTCCGGTGACAGTTAGATAACATCACAATGAGGGCGCAGCGACAAGGTCAGCACCACGTTGCTGCAGTGGATAACTGGTCCATACTCCCAAATGAGATGCCACAGCAGGTTACATGATGTCAGACTTAGGATTAGTAAGGGTGGATAGGAGCAATGAATAGAAACAAAATTGCCCCGGAATGAGCTTTAATCTTACACTTTTTTTGTAGGAAATACACCTGTTTGGTTGCCTGAATATGTATGATTCTCCACAGATAAGACCAAATTAGATGCAAATATTTAGGATATTAAAAGTTAGCAAATCTGCCATTTTACTTTATTTGCAACTCAGTATTTATATGTAACTACATGATAATATTATCATATTACTGGTAGATTTAAGAGATTTTTTAAGGATTCCTGTGGGTACCCTAAAGGGAATAAAATTATAATTAGATGGTGTCTTCCTCTGAGGGCTGGCATTGTCCATCTTGGCACAGGAATGACCGGTCAATATTGTCATCTTAAAGGAACATTTCAGGCCAAATTCATGTTGACTGCCTAAAAAATGTTTACATTAAGCTAAACAAACACCCCACACCCCCACACTCTTCCCCATAGGTGCTCACCTACTTCATCGGATGACAGTGGCCTCCAGTGGTCCACATTTAGGCCTGTAAACATCTACTGATATGGTGTTTGTGCAAAGGAGAAACATACCAATAAAGCCCATGGGACTTTAGTGCACAGGTGTGGGCATTGGCCAAAACACTGTCAGACCTAACCTGCACCATGTAAAATAACATAATACTTTTATATTAAGAAGTGAGGAATGGCTAGACTGTCTGTTTCGTAGCTTTGGAGATTCACACTCCCATGTTGTCCCGATTACCATTGTCACTGGGACAGAAGTTAATACATTTAGTTGTCACTAAGGGCTGGTTCACATCAAATGCAGTCCAGAGTGTTTTTATTCTGCATAAAAAATGCATGGACAGTGTTTAACATGGATTCCAATGGCCCTAGTTCACACCAGTGCAGTGCGTTCCAGTGCAGTCAACAAAAGTACATGTTGCATTTTGTCTGTATGGAATGCATTAGGCACACAGCAAAATGTACCAAAAATGCATCAGGACACAGGTGAAGTCAATTGTCTGCAACTAAGATGATGGGGGGGGGGGAAAAAACACACGGGAGCACATAAACATTAAAAACGCACTGTAACGCATCAAAAACCTGCATGCAGAACACAAAATGTAATGTGAACCTGCCATAAAAGAGGAGATAAGGGAAAATCATGAACTGGGAATAACTGTCAAAGAAGGTACAGGATATGTGAGAGAAAATCTCCCCAATGGCAATGGCAGGGGAAAAAAGCCCGAAGGGTTTGCTTTAGAATCATTTTTTTTTTTTTTGCTGGATTTTTTTATACTGGAACCTTTTATTTAAATGTATTATTAAATGTATTATTGAATGCTTTTAATTTGAAATGATAAAATGTAATATTCAGCCTATTTAATTCAAGTTTTTTGACGACAAACTTATTGTTGTTGCCAGAGGTTATTCTGAATTGAAATGGGCATCTCACCTATTTTTCATATGTTATGAATATCATTTATATTATGATTAGCATTATTTCTATCATAAATATTTATTTTATTATGATTGCCACTATTTCTACTAACACAACACACATAGAGGTTTTGGGAATTTTACATTAAAGTGATATTAAAGGTGTTTTTAATTTAAAATAACAAACATGTTATACTTACCTGCTCTGTGCAAGCCCCGATCTTCCTCTTATGGGGTCCTGCTCCGATGCTCCTGGCTCCTCCTCTTTGCCCAGTGCACCCATAGCACACCACTTGCTATGGAGGCACTCATACATGCTCGCTCCCGAGCCCCGCTCTGCGTCCATAAGACATCATTGGCTGTGATTGAAGTAGGAGCCAATGGCTCCTGCTGCTGTCTCTCAGCCAATGAGGAGGCAGAGACCCAGGGAGAGAACCACTCTCTTGCACATCACTGGATTGTCATCGGGCTCAGGTAAGTATAAGGGAGGCTGTATCCTGAAGGATTTTTACCTTCATGCATAGAATACACGAAGATAAAAAGCCTTCAGGCTTTACAACCACTTTACAGTAAATGTGAGAGAGCTGCGGGAGGAGTAACAGTAGTACACTAGTCTTCCCAGTGAATGGCTGTGCAGGGGGCTGGCGTGTCAGCACAAGTCTGATCATTAGAGAGCAGAGCAGGCTGAGTTCTCACCACAGCAAGAAAACTGACCATGCTGTGCTCTCATATCTAGTGTAGTCACACTTACACAAAGAAAGCAATACAAAGAGAACAGGATACACGTTTGTACAAGTTCAAGGTACAGCAGGCACATATCAGGAATATGAAATTTTGGGTAAACATATTCTTTACATTTTGTAATATCCGTTTGTACAATTGTCTTTTGCATGCTTTGCATTATTCTGAGTGTTCCTCAATTTATTACAGAGGGAATCATTGGGGTTAATTTACTAAAGGCATATAGACTGTGCACTTTTGAAAGTGCAGTTGTTCCAGAGCTTAGTAAATGAGGTGAAGTTGTACTGAAGTTTACTAATCTCTAGAGAAGGGATCCCCAAACTACAGCCCTCCAACTGTTGTGGAACTACATGTCCCATGAGGCACAGACATGACTAGGCATGATGGGGACTGTAGTCCCTGAGCAACTGAAAGGCCATAGTTTGGAGACCCCTGCTCTAAAGCAACTGCACTTTTTTTTTTAAAGTGCACAGTCTATTTGCCTTTAGTAAATTAACCCCATTGTGTTTATAAGGAAAAAGATGAGTTTGATGAAGACTAGCTTTCGAAACAAAGCTTGCTGCATGAAGCACTGCGAAGGCCCTAATAGGTCCATCCAGGGCATTCTCCTTCCATCTGACCTTTTCTTCTTGGAAGAAGCAATTTGGCTTTGGAGGACCTATTCATTGATATTTCATGGGTTCAGACACATTGCACAAAGTTATCATTGGTGAGGATACAAATATGTGTTTAACTGTTTTTTAAGGAACCCTTTCCTTTGCCAATATTTACAGAAATTGCTGCCAAATATAAACTATTCAGCTTATAAACAACTTACCAGTGCGTAATAAGTGAAGGAAAACTCTGCTCCAGTCTATCCCCAGAGACCTAATTACTCTCTTGTTGGGAGCTTCTATCTTGCCTTTAGCCCGGGATAGAGACACAGAGACAGACTGTCAATCATAGCTCACATATTGACCACACTTCTGCCTTTCCTGTGACTGTCATGTAATACTGTTCCCTGCATAGAATAGTGGCCAGGGGGAGTGGACAGAGATGAGGATGAGGGCTTAGATGCTGACTTTTGACAAAAAGTCACAATCTACAAATCAGTAACAACACAGTTTAGTATTGGAGGGCTGCGTGGTTTGCAAGTGCAAACCATGGCAAGCCATTTTCTTTGTGGGCACTGAATGTGAGAAGGGAGAGATGAGAGAGCCACTGCTCTTGTGCACAGCGTTGGATTGAGATCCGGCTCAAATAACTATAAGGGGAGTCGGAGGGGGGTATACGGTGTTGCAGAGAATGCATTAGGGTAAAAAACCTTCAGCCTTTAGAACCACTTTAACCACTTGCTGACCGCCCACCGCAGCGTGCCGGCAGCAAAGTGGCTCTTTATCGTGGGCGCGATAACTAGCATTGTGAGCGTGTGACACCGGAGGTGCGCTCGTGCGCTCACTGTGTTCCGGGGGGGGGGGGCAGGGAGCGGGTAGGGCTGACTCGATCACCGCCGGCTACCAGTGACCCCCCCCACAATGAAAGTATGGAGGTCCGTGTATGTAAACACGGATCTTCATTCTGTCAGAGGGGTAAGGGCTGTGATCACAGACTTCCTGTATATGGAAGCCATGATCACTTGCCTCCCCCTGCCAGCCCAGTCCCCATACAGTTAGAACACGTCTAGGGAACACATTTAACCCTTACAGCGCCCCCTCCAGGCTAACCCCTTCACTGCCAATGGCATTTACACAGTAATCAATGCATTTTTATAGCACTGATCGCTGTATAAATGCCAATGGTCCCAAAAAAGTGTCAAAATGGTCTGACATGTCCGCTGAAATATCGCAGTACAGCTAAAAATTGCAGATCGCTGCCATTAGTAGTAAAATATAATAAAAAAAATAAAAACACCAGAAATGAATTTTCATCATCTGTAAACGCGGCAACTTTTGCACAAACCAATCATTAAACGCTGATTGCGATTTTTTTTTACCAAAAATATGAGGGAGAATATAAATCGGCCAATACCGCCGAAAAACATTTTTTTTATATTTTTTTTTTGGATTTGTATTTTAGCAAAAAGTAAGAAAAATTGTCGCTCTTTTTTTATTTATAGCGGCGATCAGAAATGACGCAGAGGCGTTCAAATACCACCAAAAGAAAGCTCTATTTGTGGGAAAAAAAGGATGCAAATTTTGTTTGGGTACAATGCCGCACGACCGCGCAATTGTCAGTTAAAGCGATGCAGTGCCGAATCGCAAAAAGTGCTCTGGTCCTAAAGTGTGAATTCCTTCCGGGGCAGAAGTGGTTAAAGAAGAATATCGGTCAAAACCTTTGTGGTTTTGTTTTTTGGATAGAGTGGGGAAAGGTTAGAACCTATGTCAGGTTGTTATTGCTCACATTCACTGTCATGTCCTGTTCTAACGGCAGGTATCCCACAATGACGCTTGTCAGCAGAAGATGAGCTCAAGAGAAATCTGCCATTGTTAATACCAGTCCTGCTGTCAGTTGTCGAAAATGTAATCTTTCCAAATTTTGAGGATATTGTGGGTGGACCCAACAGGTCCTCCCACTATAGGATGCCTGTTAAACACAAAGGTGGGTGGATACAAGACCAGTCATTTGCATAAGGATAGTAGAGAACAGCACTGATTAGTCTTTTTTCTCTTGGAGTCAGAGAAACTTTTCAGAAGTAATTTATGGTGGTAGCAGAGGAAAGAAGCAGCAGATAGAAATGACACTTAGTGCTCTTACTTGAGACAAGTACATACTAAAGAGGGATATGTTTTTTTTATATTTCATGTCTGAGGTTTACAATCACTTTAAAGGAAAAGTAGGGCCAAAGCCCCACTGAAGGCTGAGAACTGAGCGATCAGCAATGTTTGATCCCTCATTTCTTGGTTTTAGAGGCAGCCGGGGACAGATGCTGCATCCACCTAGGTGAGTATAGTTGTTTTTTTTAATTTTATATAACCACACTTCTGTTTTAAGAATACAAACTTTTTTTTTTAACCACTTGCCATCCGGGCCAATTCTGGCACTTCTCTCCTACATGTACAAATCAACATTTTTTTTGCTAGAAAATTACTCAGAACCCCCAAACATTACATATTTTTTTTTAGCAGAGATCCTAGGGAATAAAATGGTGGTTGTTGCAACTTTTTATGTCACGCGGTATTTGTGCAGCGATTTTTCAAACGTATTTTTTTTTTCTTTAAAGTTTCATGAATTAACCACTTCAGCCGCGGAAGGATTTCACACTTTAGGACCAGAGCCCTTTTTGCGATTCGGCACTGCGTCGCTTTAACTGAAAATTGCGCGGTTGTGTGACATTGTACCCAAACGAAATTTGTGTCCTTTTTTCCCCACAAATAGAGCTTTCTTTTGGTGGTATTTGATCACTGCTGCGTCATTTCTGATCACCGCTATAAACAAAAGAAGAGCGACAATTTTGCAAAAAAACCCACATTTCTTACTTTTTGCTAACATACAAATCCAAAAAAAAAACAAAAAAAAAAACATTTTTTTTCATCGGTTTTGGCCGATTTATATTCTTCCTCATATTTGTGATTAAAAAAATTGCAATCCATTTTCCGTTTATTGATTGGTTTGCGCAAAAGTGGTCGCGTTTACGGATGATGAGAATTCATTTCTGGGGTTTTTATTTTTTTTACTAGTAATGGCGGCGATCTGCGATTTTTAGCGGTACTGCGATATTAGGGCGGACATGTCAGAACATTTTGACACTTTTTTGGGACCACTGGCATTTATACAGCGATCAGTGCTATAAAAATGCACTGATTACTGTGTAAATGCCATTGGCAGTGAAGGGGTTAACCTGCAGGGGGCGCTCTAAGGGTTAACTGTGTTCCCTGGGCGTGTTCTTACTGTATGGGGGCTGCCCTAACAGGGGAAGGGAAGTGATCACAGCTTCCATGTAAAGGAAGGCTGTTATCACAGTCCTTCCCCCCCCTCACAGAACGGAGGTCCATGTTTACTTACACGGACCTCTGTTCTTTCACTCCGGGGGGGGGGGGCATCGCGGGTAGCCGGCGGAGATCGAATCCGCCGCACCCGCTCCCTGGCCCTCCCCGGACACAGTGAGCGCGATCTGGCAGCCGGCGTCATATGACGGCGTTTTGCCTTAAAGAGCCACTCTGTCGCCGTCAAATGCCGATCAGCGGTCGGCAAGCGGTTAAAGAAAAAACAAAACAGCAAAATTAGCCCAATTTTTTTTCATAATGTGAAAGATGATGTTACGCCGAGTAAATAGATACCTAATATGTCACGTTTTAAAATTGTGCACACTCATGGAATGGTGCCAAACTTTGGTGCTTAAAAATTTTCATAGGTGATGCTTTAACATTTTTTTACAGGTTACATGTTTAGAGTTACAGAGGAGGGCTAGAATTGTTGCTCTCACTCTAACGCATGCGGCGATACCTCACATGTGTGGTTAGAATATCGTTTATGGGCGCGACTTATGTATGAGTTTGATTCTGTGCCTGAGCTCACGGGGGCGCTTTAAATTTTTTTTTTTACTCCTTATTTTACTTTTTTTTGTACACTTTCTCTTTAATTTTATTCTTTTTTTTGTCACTTTTATTCCTATTACAAGGAATGGAAACATCCCTTGTAATGGGAATAATTGCTGACAGGTCCTCTTTATGGAGAGATGCGGGGTCTATCCATATCTCTCCTCCAAGCTGGAAAGGCTGAGATCAGAAAAAAAACGAATGATCCTGGCCTTTCCAGTCGAGTTCACGGGCATGGTTTACATCCGGTGACCTGGAAGTGACGTCATAACTTGCGCCTGGGCCTCCGAGAGCCATAGAGATGACCGGGGACCATCTGTCCCTCGGAAATCTCTGGTACTTCCTTCCGGCGGCAGCCGATTCCTTCTTCTATTCACCGATCGCTCAGGTGAGTCAGGACAACACCGTAAAGGGGCGTCCCCTCCTGTCGCCTCTAAGAACGTTCAAGCAGCTGAACTGCTGCTATGATTGTTATTACGGTGACGGGAATCGCCCGCTGAAAAAAATGATGTGCCGCCTATGTACCGCCTATGAGTGTCCATCAGTGTCACCTATCAGTGCCCATCAGTGTTGCTTATCAGTGCCATCTATCAGTGCGGCATATATGTGCCTCATCATCAGTGCCACCTCATCAGTGCAGCCTCATCAGCGCCCACCAGTGAAGGAGAAAATGTACTTATTTACAAAGTTTTGTGACAGAAACAAAGAAAAACTTTTTTTTTCAAAATGTTTAGTCTTGTTTTATTTGTAGTGCAAAAAATAAAAACCTCAGAGGTGATCAAATACCACCAAAAGGAAGCTCTATTTGTGGGGGAAAATTATAAAAATTTTGTTTGGGTACAACGTTGCATGACTGCTCAAATTGTCATTCAAAGTGCGACAGCGCTGAAAGCTAAAAATTGGTCTGGCAGAGAAGTGTGCTAAGTGCCTGGTATTGAAGTGGTTAAGCATAGGGGCGCTTACCATAGTCAGCTTTTATTCATTAAGTTATCCAAAAATATATATTACTATAACTGCTTAAAATGTATTAGCTGGAGCTAGACTTTCATTTTTTTTTTCAGTCACTTATGTAAAGTCCCTCTAACACTACCCTCTCCACAGGTCAACAATATTGCTATCCAAGAGTGGCTACACTGCTCCTCTACAGATACAATGGAGGACTAAACGTAGAAATCTTGAGAGAGGAAATATATTACTGTCTGGATCACCAGGTGAAAATACTGGAGGAAAAAGCCTAAAAAATGAACAAAGCCACCTTTATAAATTAACTTTGTATTATTGGGTTTAGATACACTTTATTATATTAAGTGTTATTATATTAAGTATTCCACTAATTTGCTAGATTGTGTTCTTCTGTTTTTTAAACTTTTAAGAATTTTTCCTTCCTCATCACTCTAGAGTGTTTATTTTATACTGTGTACTCTTCACATATTTTAATGGAAACAAAACTAACAAAACTTTTTAAGGCAGCCTTGTGACAGTCTCATGCACTGATTCCCTCAGGATGCGTTCATAATTACGCATACAGATAAGGTGCGCTAGTCATACTAATATCACATTGTGGCCACATCTATTTTATTTCTGGCCTGCGTCAAATTTATAATACACCTTCAGATTAAATGAAAAATAGGTCTGTGGTACAGCCTGTATTCCAGACATTATAAATAAGAATTATACTCTTTCAGGTGCTGGGAGTCCAACAACACCGCGCAGATCCAGTAGACCATTAGGCTTGTGCTTTGGAGATGAAAAGGATGGGTTGATGGTGGCCAAACTTAGCCCAAGAGTGTGATGTGCAAAGTGTCAATGACAGAACAACAACTCATAAGTCTCGCAGTTGACACTCACAAGAAAATAATTAGACATGGAAGAAAAAAAAGAAGTTATAAGAGTTTGACTGGGCAGCATAAGAGTTATTCACCTTGGAAGCTGGATCAAAGGTCCTCTGCGTTGTTACAATATCCGTACAGATCTGTTTGCTTTCTCTCAGCAGATGAAGCTCCTTTTCCAGATGTTTGCACTGGGGAGGAGGGATAATAGAATATCATGAAATGAATCATTTCAACCGCTTCTAAATTCATCTTTCAAGAAGAAATGTTCTACTGGCTTATTGGCAATGAGTGAAAAGGTGCTTTTAACCAGGCTGGCGAAAGGAATTTACAATATTATGTGTTATGAAGCCTGATAGGAAAAAGAGACAGGAGCTCGGGATGGTATGAAATTTATATGGAAATTATTTATACATGCCACCTGAAAGATAGGGGGGGGTTAAAGCGGTATTCAACCCAGAAACAAAAATTTCATATATTGCAGCTTACCAATTCTTAGATGTGATGGTGGCACTAGTTTTCCTTTTATAGGCTTTTTTACCTTAATTTTCACCTGGTGACCCTGCCAATAAATTTCTGTCTTAGGCTAGGTGTACACCTATGCTTTTTGCATTGTGTTTTCAGTTTTGCAGAACCCCATTCCTGAGAGTCACGTTCACATCTATGCGTTTTCAACCAGGTGCGTTTTTTGGAAGGAGTCAAGGACTTTTTTGCCCGCTTAGGGTGTGTGCATTCTGGCTGAAGCAGTAAAGCGGGTAGTGTTAAGCCTAGTACACATGGGCCGCATCGGCGGTTCAATAGAAAGCGGCTGACATTCGGCCCATGTGTACGGCAGCCAGTCCAAAAGAAGCTGGTCGTATATGTGTACAGCAGACAGTCCAACAGAAGCTGATCATTCGGCCAGCTTCTGTCAAAGGGGCATGACCGGAAAAGGTCTGCTGATCAGCTCCTGACCAGCGCTTTCAGCCAATGGCTGAGAGCGCTTAACGGAGTGTTCTGTTGGGCGCGCAGTCCCCCTGTCACAACAGAATAGAACAGCAGGGGAGGAAGCTGTACTAACATCGGATTGTTAGTACAGCAGCTCCGAACTGAGCTGTCAGTTTTGTTTCGTTCAGCCCGCTGGATTGAGCAAAAAAAGAAAAAACTATTAGTATGCACCAGGTATTAGATTAGCAGATTTAGATGGGCTTGGCTAACAAAATGAAGCTGAACTCCAGCTAACACTTTATAAGCAGTTATAGAAAACAGTGTTTTCCCTTTTGAAATAAAGGTTTTACATGAATGAACATTAAATTTTACACCTTTTTTGGAATTTTATCGGCAAACAATATAGACACATACACACTTGATTTAAAAGTACAAGATTAGTTTTCCTTTATTCATTTTACATCATAAAATATCCACCACTTAAATCTGTGGCATATTAAGAACAGTGATTCTGTACAGAAGATAACAGAGGATCTACACCAGGGATATGCAATTAGCGGACCTCTAGATGTTGCAGAACTACAAGTTCCATGAGGCATAGCAAGACTCTGACAGCCACAAGCATGACACCCAGAGGCAAAAGCATGATGGGACTTGTAGTTTTGCAACAGCTGGAGGTCCGCTAATTGCATAGCCCTGATCTACACAAACAAGAATATACTTGTCAGATAGTGGTATAACCAGTTGTTGTCCGCTAGCTGGGATGTTACCCCCGCAGTACGCTTCAAATGGAGTTAACCAAAGTGGTTCGAACAATAAGAACTCACCCAAGCAATACCGCAATAAAAAGATGATGGGCTGTGTGTCAGTGCTGTGTCTATCCTGTCCAACATGAATCTCGGCCTAAGCTTTCCTCATAGCATAGTATACTATGAGGAAGGCTTAGGCGAAACACATTAGCTTTTCAAAGATGCTGTAACTGCTTCAGTGCAAAATAAAATTTCAAAGAAGGAGCGATCGCATGCCGGCTTTTGATTTCTATGAACGTGTTTCGAACATAAGTAAAAAATGTTCTTCATCTGAGAAGTACCACACTATAAGGTGATAATATTGTAATCAGTCATCTTAAATATTCAATCATAATCATATTGTTAAATACATATATTATACTGGCTTACATCATATCTGATCATCAAACTACTTATAATCCTCAGAGGCATCCAGTGAAGGAACCCATTCTGTGGTGGGAAGGAGGAGAGACCATGTAGGGGAACCAAATCAAGATGCACAGGTAGCATCAAGTCTGAAACAAATGAAAAACTATAATATAGCCTTTTTCACACTGAGAAAGGTCTATTAGGATAGGTATTTAATGGATTACTACTATGGGGTTACTTAGCCACTCATGTAGGTCACCCATATTCCCTGCACTCCCCACTCTCTCATAATCAATCATACCAATTGTTCCCACACAGTGGTCCACCATGCAGTGTGGCCTCCAATCACTCAAACACATGTCTCCAATTCCATACCATCCACCCCAACCACATACACCCTACCACTAGCCGCCCACCCCCCCACTCCCACCCGCCACACATTCCAACTTCCCCCTCCCTGTCCAGCAGAGACTATTGGCCTGCAGGCAGAAGAGTTAGGTATAGGGCCAGCTGTACTCAGAGCCATCCAGACTATTAGCAGACCCAAAGTGTCCCATCCAGAACGCACAAGCATACATACGGAACTTACCATTTACTGCAAAGAAAGCCTGCCTATTGTTGGTCCCCTAGGGAGGATCATCCCACCAGAAGCATACAAAATGAATCCAATCCTGTCAGAGGTTAGGATCCAATGAGGGTATATATATCCTTTTCTTAATAAGAACTGTGCAAGTCTCCTTTGAGGCCAATGCCATAGTGTGGGCCATGTGGCTTCTGGAGTCTCCCAGGACGTCCATACGCGCGTTCTTATGGTCCAGGTGTGACACACTTCCGGTGCGACGTTACTGCCAGGAAGTGAGAGATTGCCATCCTGGTATCCCGCATGAGCCCCCTGGTGGCTGGGGGGGATGTATGGACACATTTCCAATGTAGAGGGAATGGAACCATATTTATGGATAGGCTGTCCAGGGTCAGGTAACCAATGGGCCCACCTGTACCAGTTACAATGTGAGACCTGCCTCCCCTCCCCCAATACACAAATGGATTAAAGAGATGACAAATAAATGCTTGTAATTTGCCTTTGAGTAGTGTTGAGCGAACCCGGACTGTAACGTTCGGGTCTGTACCGAACTTTCGGGTGTCCGTGGCACGGACCCGGACATTTCAAAAATCGTTCAGGTTCGGTCCGGGGTTCTGCTATTTTACTCCACGTGTTGAGTGGCTTGGACTTGCTAAAAACTTTACAGGCCCAGGCACGGTGCCTGTGGGCTTTCAAGCCATGTCTGGGCTTGCAATGTCAGGCCCAAGCGAGTTGTGATGAGTTTCCGTTTAATGTTCGTAAATAAACAGTAGAGAAATTAGGTAAACACATAACCCCCTCCCCTCCGTCCAGAGTGTAACATTGACCATGTCCACCCGGGTAACCAATGGACTGGGACCTGTCGGATAGGTATTTATACCAAGGTAAGGGAGATGTAACCTTTACACAGGTATGTAGGGGGGGTCGGTGGTCCCCCGAGTACGCCCTATGGTCCTACCGTTAGAGAGTGAAGGACCGTCATTGCAGCGTGGCCT
>BLSH010214066.1:1785491-1795848 GCA_018402905.1 Glandirana rugosa | reverse complement strand
ACAAAAAAAAACCCATGTTGGCTACCTCCTCCTACTCCTCTACCACCGCCACTTCCACCTACACTGCCACGGTCACGGCCAAGTCAACCTCTAGGCTCCTACTCCACATCCACCCCCCTTCCCATTTTTTTACTTGATTTTAATTTATTTTCCCTATCCCCATTTATTTGTAGGGCACTTGCCCTAGTTTGAAGATGATTTTAGAACAGTTATATGGCTTCTACCGTTAATTAATACTTTTCAGACACAGTTTGAAGATGATCCACATTCACCTCCATTTTTGCTTTTTTTAAAAATATTTAACGTTATTTCCCTGTCCCCATTTTTTTGTAGGGCACTTGCCCTACCCTTACCCCCATTTTACTTCCTTTTGCAGCCCTCTAGGGCTTTCCAGGACTTTGTTACAGCCATTTTTGTGCCTAAAAGTTCGGGGCGGGTCCCCATTGATTTCAATAGGGTTCGTTGTCCGTGCGATCGTTCGGGTTCCGTCCGGACCCGGACCCGGACTTTGTCCCGAAGTTCGGACGGACCAGCAGAACCCGAACTTCCAGAGGTTCGCTCAACTCTACCTTTGAGTCAAATTACAAAATTACACATACAAACATATTCCATATGTATTCTCATAGATATCTTTTAGTTTATACTTCTACAAAAATAAAAAACTTAAAAGGACACAAAAAAACAACCTTGTATTACATAAATGAATGTTCGAGATTTTACATCTCAATTATAATAGAGGCCATAAATCTGGTATTACCAGCCTAGGGTTGGATTATTAAAGGAGGAGGATGGGGAGGGGAAGGGGAAGAGGGGAAAGGAGGGGGGAAGAGGGGAAAGGAGGGGGGAAAGGGGAAAAAAGTGGCGAAAGGGGAAAAAAGGGGGAAAAGGGGTAAAGAAGGAACGTGGAAGGGACAAGGGAGGAGAAAATGCACTTTGAGGACCTAGTTCTAACTCTCCTTTTATCAATTCTTTATTAATTTGTCCTTTTTGTTAGAACAAAAGCCTTCTAAAAATGGCCTAAAATTCTCATATTCATTTAGTCCAGGGGGTATTGTAACTCCTGGTGTGTGAAACCATTACAACTCTTTTTGGAGCAAAATCTTGTTCCAATCTCCCACTCTAACGGGTATATGTACTCTCTCTAAGGCTACAAATGTGACCTTTGACACATTCTATATCTGTCCTTGCAACATGTCTTCTCAAAGGGAGATATAAATTTAATTAATACATTTTCATTGAATAAATGTATTTATATATTTGTCTCCAGAACACCTGTCGGGTCTTTCCTACGTAGTAAGACCTGCATTCACATTGGAGAAGGTAAACAATGCCTTTGGTGTTGCAATTTACAAAGTGTTTGGACCTAAAGCTTTGTCCATTTGGAAGCCTGAAATTCTTTTTTCTAGGCACATACTGACAATAAGAACAGTCACCACAGGGAAAGGTGCCCCTTCGTTTACAAGGGTCTCCCTGTTGGCCACCCCTGTGCTCACTATGTACTAGTTGATCTCTTAGTGAACTTGCTCTTTTGAACGTAATGGCTGGTACAGCAGGGATAAACTCCCTCAGACTTGGGTCATCTTTTAAGATGGACCAGTGCTTTGTAATAATGTTTCTAATGTTTTCATGCTCATTTGAAAATTTGAGGATAATCTTGGTAGTATGGTCCTCACGTTTCTCTTTTTGTCCTAATATTAGCTTCTGCTTGTCATGGCCATTGGTCCTGTTAAATGATTTTTCAAACATGTTTTGGTATATCCTCTAACAGTCTAACTGTCAGTTTGTCTGCCTCAACTTGAAAATCAGTCTGGTTGGTACAGTTCCGCTTAAGTCCCGAAAATTGACTATATGGAATGGAGTTTTTTAACGCCTGAGGGTGAAAACTTTGTGCGTGCAGAATAGTATTATCTGCAGTTTCCTTCCTATATAAGCCTGTGTATAATTGTCCATTCAGTCCATTCTTCACAATTGTATCCAGGAAACTGACCGTTTTCCTATCATATGTCATTATGAAGAAGAGATTGAAGTTATTCACGTTCATCCTTTCTAGGCATTGTTTGAGTAGTTCTTCTGGGCTCCCCCAGATCATGAAGATATCGTCTATATATCTATGCCATGTTGATGCCAAAAAGGCTATATTATAATTTTGCATTATTTTCAGACTTGATGCTAACTGTGCATCTTGATTTGGCTTCGATACATGGGGACGTGTTTCTCCTCCTTACCGCTACAGAATGGAGAATCATAGGTGGTTTGATGGTCAGATATGATGTAAGCCAGTATAATATATGTATTTAACAATATGACGGATTATGATTGAATATTGTAGATTACTGATTACAATATTATTACCTCGTAGTGTGATAGTTCACTGATGAAGAACATTTTTGACTTATGTTCGAAAAACGTTGGCTAGCTCCAGTTGAAGCACACTGCGGGGGTAACATCTCAGCTAGAGGACAACTGGTCATACCACTATCTGACAAGTATATTCTTGTTTGTGTGTAGATCCTCTGTTATCTTCTGTAAAGAATTATTGTTTTTAATGACACAGATTTAAGTAGTGGATATTTTATGATGTAAAATGAATAAAAATCTTGTACTTTTAAATTAAGTGTTTATGTGTTTATATGGTTGCTGACAAAGTCCCAAAAAAACGGTAACATTTAATGATGGTGGCAACCCCCACCTACACTTGAGTGGATAGAATAACTTTTATAGTACATAAATGAATGAAAGCTGGCCATTGTAAGCACCCCTGTCAGTGTTAAATGGTTTTTTTTATCTCTAACCCTCTAACTGTTACTTTGTCGAGACAGTGTGTTAAATGAAGTTGAAAAATAACAGACGTACTGGAAAGATCATTAGGTGAAAATAAATGTGCCACCACATCTAAGAATTGGTAAGCTGCATGTTAATAAATATTTGTTTTTGGCTTAATACCATTTTAAATCACAAAATTACAACAGTATTGCACTTAAAATTGATTAATGGTACAAGCATGATGCAAACAAACAGAAATAGATCTGTATTTGTTTTACTGCATTAGGTATTTAGAGCTGGCAAAAACTCTATCCCAAAATAAGGAATAGACCCCCTTTTTTTTATTTGCAAGGGAATTGAGACATGTAAATATGTTCTGTTTTCAGAAACCTATGCTGTGCGTCACACTGGTTCATTGAAGAGCTTTTTGGTTTCTTTTAACCCATCTCACCAAAACCTGTCTGGCTATATATTTCAATAGTTAGTAAATATACATACACACACTATACATACAAACATACATGTATATATACTTATACATACATACATTTATACAGGACCAGAGTTTAGCTGTAAGCATCAACACTTCCCATCATTTGGCAGTGACAGGAAGGCTGCCTCAGTTACAGTATGTGCCTAGAGTTCATAATATGTGTGGCAGAACTAAATGGCTTGGAGAAGCCACAATCGCGTCACTGGAAAAGTCAGCTTGTATGGAAGGAAAGGATGAGAGGGCCAAGCCATAGGGATATTTTTTTATACAAAAAGGGTCCATAAAGAGTTGACAGCCAACACATTCCAGGGGATATGCTCGAGTGAGGACGTGTCTCTGCTGAGCTCCGGAGACCTGTGCTGAATACAGCAGCTGAAGCATCCCTACACAGCACAGACAGACGCTCACACATGCCTCCAAAGCGGCGGACATCTCCTCATCCACCGTGGACCCCCAGGAGTCGGTGGGGATTGCTAGACACTTTTGAGAGCCTTGCCGGGGCCTGCAGGGATCATCTAAGATGGCGTCCAAGTTGGCGGCGGGTGAGCACGCTGCCTGTGCAGCCTCTCCGATCCCTTCTCCGGCCCTGCTAACCTTTACACTCCCCCCTCCCTCTCCTCCATTGGACTCTGACAGCAGAGCTGGCCGCTCTGATGTGGGGGAAGCGCTGGGTGATAAAAACCTATGGGCCCACCTCCTCTCCCTCCCTACTAAGGCTGACCTGGAGCTGTTTGCCACTAGGACGGAGAAAGCCTTCCGGCAGGACATTGAGGCCTTACAGGCAGACACAGTTCATATAGAGGGAGGGGTGGAGACCCTGGAATCATACTGGGAAGTAACCTCCCCTATCATCCAAGCACTGACAGAGCGTTGCAAGGCACAAGACCGCAGGATTGATTCCCTATTAGATCAAATGGATGACTTTGAAAACAGGAGCCGCAGAGTTAATATCCGCATCAGAGGTCTGTCTGAAGCTACCAGGCCTAGGGACATAGTCCCCACTCTGCAGGGCTTATTCAAACAGATATTAGACCGCGAAGCCCCAGCCCATATTGAAATTGATTGTGCTCATAGAGCGCTCCGACCACCTTCAAAGGATCCTGACAAACCACGGGACATTATTTGCAAACTTCATAAGTACTCCTTGAAGGAGCGCATTATGTTCCATGTCAGAGGAGTAGGCCATGTGGACTTTGACAGAGCCAAATTGTCCTTTTCCCGGATTTGTCCAAACGCACCATGATGCAACGTCGGGCCCTTAAACCACTACTGGAAGCCCTACAAGACACCAAGCTGGCCAACAGATGGGGATTCCCATTCCACCTTTCAGCCACCAAAGACAGCCAGCAATAAACCCTGCAAAACGGAGATGATTTACCCCGGTTCCTGAAAGGTCTAGGCCTGCCTGCCATTGATATCCCAGATTGGAGACTTTCTCCGGAGAACCCTCTACCAACCCGCATGAAGCACAACGGACCATGCAGAGATTCATCCCAACAGGCACCGATTCTCTCCCCCCCCCCTCAGGGACCTTCTTGAGTAATGGAGCCATTGTTTGTCTGCTGTCTTAAGAAACTGACTTTGGGGACCTTCCCCCCTTCTACACTTTAGCTTAAATGGCTGCTGCACATCTTTCTCTAACATTTTGAGGCCTAAGCCCTATGTGTTGATAGCTGCGGATCCAACACTGGACTCACTCCTGATGCCTTACCACCTACCCCCAGTAGGTAAACTCTTCGGCGTTGTGGTCCCAATTTGGGATATAGCACTGCTCGTTGGCCTCCACTGTTTCCTCGTTCAGGGTATGGGGTGGAGGCTCCTGACCAGCATGGTAAATGCACTTCAATGTACCTTCGAGGCTTTTGGCCTTGGTTTAAGTTCAATGATATTTTTCTGTTTTTAACGTTTTTGTTCCCTAGGTACTTATATATTTCCTGTATCTTTTCAGTGCTCCATGAAATGTATATTGTTGTACTGTGGGTCTCTCTCACTCACTGACGGGACCTGGGGTGATCTAAGACACTTTCCTTCACCATGGCTACCTTGAAAATTGTCTCGTACAACGTGCGCGGTCTGGGCTCCCTGTCGAAATGCAGTAAGTTGTGGCTTGAGACAAAGCGTCTGGGGGCACACATTCTCTTTTTGCAGGAGACACATTTTGGCACTGACTTGGCCCTTTGCCTGCCTACACACTTGTACAAATCATGGTACTTAAGGTAACTCCCCTCGCCCTAAATCTGGAGGGATTGCTGTGGCTATCCACAAACATTGCCCCTTTGTAGAAATAGACCACCCGGTTGATCCCAATGGTAGATACGTGTTCCTCAAGGGCACCATTTTCTATCTCAAATATACCCTTACAGCTGTGTACACCCCCAACACCGGGCAGCTAACCTTCCTAGACTCCATGCTAGAATCCCTTTCATCCTTCAGGGAGGGCCAGTTGATACTGGGGGGCGTCTTCAATGTGAGCCCTGACCCGGGGATGGACACTTCTTCAGGTCACTCGGCTCACTCACAGGGACTATAGCTATTATTCGACCACCCATAGCGTGTATACCCGCATAGACCTTTTACTAATGGACCAACATTCTCTTGATTCCCTCTCGAGTGCATCCATTGGCTCGATGACAATCTCGGATCATGCGCCGATCTCCATCTTCTTGCATTCTATGTCTTCTGCTGTGAAGTTATGGACCTGGTGCCTGAACGAGAACATTTTAGACAATGCCGTTGCGTTGAAACAGGTCTCAGACAGAATCTCACAGTACTTTGTAGAAAACCCAGTGGGGGAAGTAAGTGTGGGGTCTGTTTGGGAGGGACACAATGCAGTGGTTCGAGGGGAATTAATCTCCTAGGGCTCTAGACTGAAAAAAGCGAGGGATGGGGACTTACAGGCCCTCTCCAAAAATTTGTGCAGTAGAACTCACAAATGTTGTGTCAGCCCTGAACTAACAGCAGAGCTTCAGTCCCTGAGGCAGGAACTTGTGGTCCTGCTTGATGGTCAGATTAGAGCTAGGCTAAGACACGTTTCCCATAAATTTTATGAACATGGGAACAAATGCTAGATGGTAGATTGCTGACATGGGCTCTTAAACACCAGCGAGCTTCAGGACATGTCCACAAACTTAGCACTTTGAATGGCCCATCGGTAGTTCACTCCTTCAAAATAGCAGACTCGCTCAGAGAATACTATGCCCAGCTTTACCATTTACCAGACACATTGCCTGGTGCCATGGAGGCCCAGAAAATTGAGCGCATCCGGCAATACTTGGACGATGCTCAAACCCCCAGCTCAACGCCCCCATTAGCGCCCAATTAGACGCCCCAATAACCATACCCGAAATCCTGGCGGTCATCAAAGAACTGCCTAAAGGAAAAAGCCTGGGACCAGATGGATTCCCTAACTCATACTACAACAAATTCCAATCACATCTTGCAGGTCCCTTCTGCACATACTTTGGCCTCTGGTATGGCAGTGCCCAAAGAAGCACTGTTAGCCCACATAACAGTTATCCCTAAAGAAGGAAAGGACCCCACCACACCGAGGAGTTATATGCCCATCTCACCTCTAAATACAGATATTAAAATCCTAGCCAATATCTTAGCGTATCGTATAAAACCAACCCTGCCTACACTAATACACCCTGATCAGACAGGGTTCATTACAGGAAGAGAAACGAGAGATAATTCCAACCGAGCAATACAACTCATCCACTCAACCTCCTCCCTCTGTCTCCTGCTCTGTACAGACGCCGAAAAGGCATTTGATAGGGTGGATTGGGTAAACCTGAGGACAGTCCTTACCAGGGTGGGCTTGGGTCCTAATATGCTAGCGTGGATATCCTCCCTGTACAGCACCCCAGAGACTAGAGTGAAGGTGAATGGGGTGCTATCAGACTCTTTTCCCATCCGAAATGGGAAATGACAGGGATGCCCCCTGCCCCCTTACTTTTTGCGCTCACCCTTGAGCCACTGCTCAATAGAATACTCCTTAATGCCGATATTAGAGGTCTCACGATAGGGCCGACGGAACACAAGGTATCTGCATATGCAGATGATGTTTTGTTCTATATTTCGGACCCTTTGATTACCCTTCCCAATGTCATGGCCGAGCTGCAGGACTTTAACCGAATTTTGAACTTCAAGATAAACTATGCTAAATCAGAGATTTTACTGCTGCATGTCTCAGAGACATGATGTACAGCTTCAGGCTTCGTGCTCTTCCACCTGGTGCCAAACATCAATAAAGTGTCTGGGTGTCAGACTCCCGTCCTGATGCTCCCAACTGTACACACATAATTACGCTCCGCTGCTAAATTTAGTCTGGACAGACCTTCAAAATTGGAACCGATACACCTTTTCCTGGATGGACAGAGTCAGTGTCTTGAAGATGAATGTGCTACCTCGCATCCTCTATTACTTATAAATGGTACCTATTGTGTTGCCCCGGACCTTCTTCTCCACTCTCAACAGCCTGTTCCTAAGATTCATTTGGAATGGGAAGAGCCCCCGACTGGCCCTTCGCATGATACAGTGCTTGAAACAGAGTCATGGTATGGGGGTGCCAGTCATTTGTAGGTAATACAAGACAATAGCTCTGCAACGAATCCTAGACTGGTACCACAACGTGTCCACTAAGACCTGAGTCCCACTTGAAAAATTTCTAGCAGGAAGGGACTTGTCCCATGCTCCCTGGCTCCCTAGGGACTGCAGAGGCCTTTCCGATTGGGTCTCCTCTACGACTACCCATGTCCTGACACTATGGGATACTATAAATAAACAGGGACGGCTTGCACCCCGACCTCTCCCCTTGCCCCATTGGAAGGTTTCCCCTGGTTTGCCCCCCGGGTGAACACTTATCCTACCTTAGGGCATGGATGAGCGACAACGAAATATGATGTGGGCGTTTTGTGCAGGACCAGGGGCTGCTCCCCCTGACCCACCTACAGTCCTTATACAGGCCATATCCGATGGATGACTGGCGTTATAGACAACTCCAGCACTTTGTCTACAGCCTACCCCAGGTTATCCGCTCTCCAACCACTGCTAGTACCTTTGAGAGGCTTTGTCTTTAAACTACTGCAATTTCCCACACCATCTCTGTGTTGTATGAAATGCTACAGTCCCTAGACAGGGGAGGGAAACTGCCTTACGTACAGGAGTGGGAGTGAGACCTGCAGCACAATTTCAGTGAGACACAGCTGGATTATCTTTACCATCTTACCCACTTGAGCTCAGTAGACACGAAAATGCAAGAAAACAGTTATAAAATACTTACCAGATGGTACAGAGTCCCCTCAAGGCTCATGGTGATCTATTCAGCTGTGTCTGACACCTGCTGGAGGGAGTGTGGTCAGCAGGGCACTTTCTTAAATACCTGGTGGGAATGTCCTAGGATACAGCCCCTTTGGCAAGACAAACGAACCCAGATTAAAGCTATATTGGATGTTGGTATTCCGGACTCTCCACTGAACCTTCTGCTGCACGTCCCCTCCATGCCTCTTCAGCCACTATCGCAAGTCAATCCTGCCCCACCTGCTTAATGCTGCCAGACGGTTAATACCGATATATTGGAAAAAAACACAAACCCCCGATCAAACAGACTAGATCCGCTTAGTGAATAACATAATGGCGGCGGAGGAATGGATGGCGATGTGCAAAGACAGATATGAAAAGTTTTACAGTGTCTGGGCCACCTGGATAGCTTACATGGGTGGAATCACTGCAGGCCCCAGCAGACCCCATACACTGCAAGCCCTAAGGTCAACAATCTTGGGAGCTCACCGAGCCCTCCTACTATATTCTCCCCCTAAACATAGGAAAATATGTTAGATGGTCCCACAGCACATATATATATAAATAAATAAATATATATATATATTCTAAGAGATTATAGAATGGAGTTTGCTTTTGTTCACTTCCCTTTACCCTCCCCCCCACCCCCAATCTCTTTACTCTCTTTGCTTACTATCCATTTTAATGGTTTTAAGCCACTCTCAACTAGCAAACATTGTCGAGACAACTAAAGCATATTTTTGTCAAAGTTCATCAGTTCTCACTGGTTATGTAGCACATCGGTTTTATGCCTACGTGGATCTGGTTACTTGTACTTTATTTGTGCCTCTATTTGTGTCTCAGTATGTGATGTTTGACTTGTATACTGTGAAACGTTACAAATAAAGACAACATAAAAAAAAAGTTAGCTCCGTAATTTTTGAGCTTGAAGCTGAGATGTACTACATATGTTTTTTGCCTTTACATATGCTTTAAAGCTGTTGCCAGACAAGCTTCTAAATAAAGATTATTTATTATTAAAATCCAAGATTACCATCCTCACACAGATTCCTCTTGCCCAAAAAATCCAAACCCTGGTGAACAGGGATTTGTGCATAACCCCTGCAATGCGTTGGCTGTCAACTCTTTCTAGACCCTTTAATTGTTACTAGTAAAAACGTATAAGTTAGTTGGATAATATTTGTACCCTGAACTTCATCAATTAGAAATCGCAAGAATCACATTTCATGGATCGAAAATATATGCTTTGTTTCAAATAAGAATCATTGCTATACCTTTACCATTCAATACCAAAGTTACAAAATTAACTATGCCATATATCATTATATATTCTGATATAGAAGATACACTGAGCTTTTTTCAAAGGCAGGTTATGCTATTTTTAAGACATGGGCAATTCCACTGAACATTCACTGACATTTGTGGCCAACATTCCTGATATTTATATCCCACTGAAGCTGACACATGTTTTTCTTGAGGATTGTCAGTATGTGTACTTGTCACGTCCCTGGTGGTAGAGTCTGACTTATGCAGTAGGCAACCTCTCTTACGGCCCTAGTTCCAGAACCCCTGGTAGAGTAGACAGGGAGCGCTGGAGCACAGGGGAGCACGAGGGCTGGATGGGACACAGGTGGTGGTATGAAGTTGTCCCGTAGTCCGTGCTAGACTACCGTATCAATTAAAACATTGAAACCATAACTTACCATTTCCATATCGTTACTAAGAATAAACTTTGTTTCGTATATAAAAGCTAGGTACTTTACACTAAGAACGCTAAAGATTAACTACTTCAAGTCCCATGTT
>BLSH010214066.1:1740268-1766458 GCA_018402905.1 Glandirana rugosa | reverse complement strand
AAAGTCCGCCTGCCAGTTCTCCACTCCCGGAATGTAAATTGCGGAGAGCGCTGGGACATGTTGTTCTGCCCAGCGGAGAATCAGAGCAGCCTCTGCAGCTGCCGCGGAACTCCTTGTCCCTCCTTGATGGTTCACATATGCCACGGCTGTGGCATTGTCCGATTGAACCCGGACAGGGAGGCCATGCAGCCTTGTCGACCAACGGAACAAGCAAAGCTTGATCGCTCTCAGTTCCAACACATTTATCGGAAGTCGAGCTTCCTGAGCTGACCAACGGCCCTGGGCAGACAACTGACCCAACACCCTTCCCCAGCCCATCAGGCTGGCATCCGTCATCACAATCGACCAGTTGAGGGGAAGGAAAGACTTTCCCAGAGTCAGTGCTGGAGCCTGGAGCCACCAAGTCAATGATCCCCTGGTCTGGTGGTCCAAACGGATCAGTCTGTCCAGAGAAAGAGGAGATTTGTCCCATTTTGACAGAATCGCCTTCTTCAAGAGCCGGGTGTGACTCTGGGTGTAAGGAATCGCCTCGAAGGACGAAACCATGAGTCCCAACACCCGCATGCAGAACCTTAGGGAGGACCTCCGGCGCGGCAGCAGGGTCCGAACCGCCGCTTGCAGCCCCAATAGCTTGTTGGGAGGCAAGAACACCTTCGCCTGTACCGTGTCTAGAATCAGACCGAAGTACTCCAGGCGACATGAGGGGGCAAGCGAGGACTTTTTGAGGTTGATGAGCCAACCGAAGTCCCTTAGTGTGGAAGCCGTGATTGTCACGTTCTCCTCCAAGGATACTACCGACTCCGCCCTCAAGAGCAGGTCGTCGAGGTACGCCACGACTGCGATGCCTCTCTGTCTTAGCAGTGCTAGGACTGGTGCCAACACCTTGGTGAACACCCTGGGAGCCGAGGCCAGACCGAATGGTAAGGCCACAAAATGGTAGTGCAGATCTCCCACTGTGAAACGCAGAAAACGCTTCTGTTGTTGTGTTTCTGGCAGATGGGAATGTGCAGATAGGCGTCCCTGATGTCCAGAGATGCCAAGAATTCCCCTTGATGTAGGGCGGCAACGACCGAGCGAATGGACTCCATCTTGAACTTTTGTGCTTTGACAAAACAGTTCAGAGCTTTGAGATCCAGAATCGGCCTGATCCCGCCCTTTTTGGGCACCACAAAGAGGTTTGAGTAAAAGCCGCAGAACCTCTCCTCCAGTGGAACTGGCACCACGACACCCATGTCCGTGAGAGACTGGACTGCGCTGAACAGTTCCTCCAGACACCCTTGCGGAAGTCTTAGGTTTGAGGGAAAAAACCTGTCCGGGGGTAGAGTTCTGAACTCTATCCGGTAACCGGTGGACACCACATCCAGGACCCACCGATCGGAGATGTGAGCTGTCCAGCAGTCCGCAAACTCCAATAACGGCCCCCCACCCGGCATATGGGCGGGGGCAACCAGTCACGCTGAGGAGGGCTTATCCTCCGCTTTTCCGGGCTTACGTTGCCAGGTTCTCTTACCAGACCCAGCCATGGCCTTACCGGACTTGGAACCCGCCCCGGCTGTACCTGAGGCATGAAAATACTTCTTCTGCCCAGAAAAAGAGGGACCCTGTCATCGGCGAAAGTCCCGCCATTTGGGTTCCGGAAGAAAAAGACTCTTCCCCCCCGTGAAATCTTTAATGATTTCGTCCAGCTGTTTTCCAAACAAACGACCCCCCTGGAAGGGAAGGTCAGTGAGACGTTTTTTAGACGCCTGATCACCCGACCAAGACCTCAGCCACAACACCCGTCTGATGATAATAGCAAAAGCTGAAATTTTTGACAGCATGGTCATGATGTCCAGCAGGGAGTCGCACAGATAATGGAGGCCTTCCACTGCGTGTTGCACTTTATGCAACTCATGCTGTGCACAATTGCAATTCCAATTTTTGCACACTGAGGAGAGGCACTCAGAAAGGGACTGCGCTGACATTGCTGAGGCCAAGGCTGGCCGCATAGCAAAACCTGCCACCTGAAAGATAGCCTTAGACACCATTTCCGTGCGGCGATCCGCCGCATCCTTAAAAGAGGGCGAGCCCTCCACAGGAAGGGTGGTAGCCTTATTTAGACGGGCCACCGGTGGGGATAGCGCACTGCAAAACGCTTAGGCAAAGTGAAGGAGTTTTTGGGGGAACCCCATTCCTTAAAAACAGCCCGTTCAAAAAATTGAACATAGGGAAAAGCCCTAGGGGACTTAGGAGGCTTCATAGACCCACAGACATAAGTGGAAGTCTGCGCCTCCTCAGGCTGAGCAAGGCACAGAGCCTGGCGAATGTTAGTAATAAGGGCCGCTACAATTGCCTTGTCGCGCGCCACTGAGGCCCCCTGGTCCTCTCAGTATCTGAAAGGACCAATTCGCCCTCAGAGAGTTCCACGGGGGTCCCCATGGCAACCGAGGCAACCCCATGATCTGAATCCTCACCTGAGGAGACATGGGGGGCCAAACGCTTAGCGGCCGTAGCAGTAACTTTTGGAACAAAAAGAGCCCGCAAGAGGTCCAAAGTGACCGCAGGGGCTTGTGCAGAACGCTGCTTTGCTGTCTTCATCTCAGAGGGCGCTGCAGGGTCCATAGCCACCGCGTCGCCTTCCCCAGACATAGGCCTGAATGGGATGCCCCCCCACGTATCACCACCACCACCTAAGACCACCCAGGGAGCCTGGGAGGACAAGCCCACAAAAAACAACACCCCAAGGAGCCAGCCAAACCTGGTGCTTCTAGCCCTGTAGCCTGTCAGCGCTGTGAGAGAAAAAAGGCGCTCCTGAGGACTGTATCACACATGCAGCTGCGCTTTTCTGAGGAGAAATGCACAGAGTGTAATACCAAAAACCGCCACCGGGGAGAAAATGGCGCTCACGCAGCTTGAACCAGCCGCCGCAAAATGGCGGCGGTTACTGTTTAAAAGATGCGCGAATGAACGTTCCCCAGTGACTCAGTACATGTCCCAGAGCCCTTAAAGTCACAGCGTGACGCCGCGCGAACGCAGCAGACCAGGGGGGGGGGGCGGAGGTGGGGGGAGGGAGGGGGCACGCAATAAATAAGTGCCCCCCTGACTGGGAAAAAGCTACCACCAATTTAATACTGCCCCGGATGTCGCCCCCCCTAAGGGCGGGGTCCACTCACCAGTCCAGCGGGCGTTGCGGGTAGCCACCCAAAGCAGACTTACCCCCCTTGTCCCGGGAAGGATTGCTGCTGGCCAAGGCCACTGGAAAGGCAAAAGCCAGACACTGGGCACAAGTGGCAACAGCCACAGGCCGCCCGCACGGAACGGGCCCTGAGCGACGCTGCCCTGACAATTTTAGGGTAGGTCGTCATGAGGTGGCCGGTCAGGGCAAAGCTTTGGATTCGTGATATCCTCTCTATGCCAAGACCGGCTACTTGATAGAAGTCTTCATCTTCTTCAGAAAGAAAAAATGACATGCAGAAAAAAACGCAGGTCCCAAAAGGGAACCCAGTCAACTCCTTTGCACTAGGCAAACAAAACTGAATGCTATTGGCCAGCAGGGGGTTTTATAGGCTCAGGTGAGGACGGCCCCCATGGGAGGGGCCAGTCTATCCCTGATGCTTTTGCATCTGTTTTGCCTAGTCACTCCTGATAGGACGACATAAAACCCACGTGTCAATTAAGAAGAGCTGCGTCTGTCAGTGAACGTAAGAGAAAAAATATTTTAACATAACAAGATAAAACATCTTTGTACAAATACACACAGACACACACACACACCATGCTACATTTTTAAGGAATATTTTCTAGTTTTGCTAACAATCACCTTCATTGATTCCATCTTTGGATGTGTCCTACTTGTTAATTATTTGGGATTTGCACAGTTACCAGATATGTATTCTTTGGACTCCTTACAATTCTGATTTAATCACAACTAGCATTGAGAACACTATGTTGGGACTTAACTGGCTTTAAGTTCAAGCACTTGTATAATGGAGACCATAAATATTGACTCAGAGAACATAGGATATATACAGGTCATGTAGAACTAGCTGGTTTAAAAAGAATGCAAGCAATAATTTTACTTATTAATTATGAATTGCCTTACTTGTGCATTTGGAATTCTGAGATTACAGGTGTACAATTAGTAACTGACACAGGCAGAAATGGTCAGATCTTTAAGAAGTATGATTTGTCATGATTATGGCTAAATACACAACAACAGGGTTTTAAGTGCTAAAAGAATGAATTCATATTAAGAAAAAAAGGTCCCCTTCCCCCTAACTTATTTTAAAATACCTCCCCATCCCTTTTCCCCCACAACTAGGTCCACAGTTCCCTCTCTGCAATGGCAGAAACAACCCACAGGCCCTTCTTGAAACCGCCCACACCTGCAGAGTAACTTCCCAAAGGCTAGAATGGGCCACACCCATACCTTTGGAATAAGGCATTAGAAGTTTAGGTCCAGGTAGCACTGAAAAGATTTCTGAATCGAGGATGTAGTTATGGTCTGAGTCAGCCATCATTAGAGGGAGGGAAGAGGGGACTTGGGTGGGGGAATTTCAGCTTATAACATGGGGGGGGGGGGTAAAAAGTAAGTGCTGGGGTCTTTTTTTAATCTGAACCTGGACTTTAAAGCCTGACTTGGGGCAATTTTTTTAGGTTCTGGTCAGCATTTGAAAGAGTTTTTATTATGGTTTTAGTTTTTGACTGCATTGGGGAGATTTTTTTTTTCATTTCCAGGTACAGAAAACTATGGAAAACATTGTCAAATTTTCTAAACCTTCCCCAAGCTACTGAAATTATGTTTTTGTCTGTGTCCCCATGAGAGAGATTTCTTTTTACTTCCTATCTTGACAGGGAAAGAGGGAACTCTCCCCAGTTGAGATACAATAGGCATTAAAAACCCTACATGGAAGCTAACTACTCTCTGCTCTATTCAAAACAAAATATAAGAATTTTTGACTTACCTTTAAAAATCATTTTCTTGGAATACAGTGTAGGACATAGGCTTCTTTAAGTCTTTAACATGGGTTATATGCGTTGTTGTGAGGACAGCGTGTATTACCCCTTCTACTCTCAGCAATTACGTTTTTTAGCAATCATGCTAAAATGTCAGGGACAGGGGAGAAGGTGGCCTGTCCTATCCTCAAAAAACCTTATTTGTTAATAGTAAAGCACAGGACACAGTCTCCTTTAGACAATGACCAAAAGCCATCTATATGCAATAAAACTGAGCAATAGGCAAAACAGCATACAATGCCAACTAGGCAAAAACAAGGGGATCATGTCCCAACCCAAGTCAAAGAGTGGCTTAAAAACACCTTACGACTGAAGCTGGTGCAGGCAGAGGCCTGATCATCTACCCAATAAAAATTCACAAATGTGTGAACAGAAGACCAGAATGAAGCCTAGAAAATCGGAGAAATAGACACTTGATGCTGAAAAGCCCAAGAGGCACTGACTGAAGAAGTTGAGTGAACCTTAAAAGTGAAAGGAGGATTCCTATTCCCTCAAGGCGTAAGCCCTAATGATAACCTGCCTACTCCATGTAGAGATGGTGGAACAAGATGAAGTACAGCTCTTATAAATGTCCACAGGCAGGACAACAGAGAATTTGAGGTTTGGATGGAAGCAATGGCCGAGACATAAACTGAAACTGTGCGTACTACATCTAAACAATGTAGAGAAATCTCTTTGGGGTGCTTTGGAGCAAGACCAAGGGAAAGCAAGGCAATGTCCTAATTAAGGTAGAAGGAGGAAACCATCCTAGGGAGGTCCAAACCCTCAAAACCACCTCCTGTTAATGAGCAACAAGGAAGGACCTTACAAGTAGGGTTGACTAAGGGAATATCCTGAATGGGCTTAATAGGAAGGCTTTGATAGAGTCAACCGGGGAAAACTGATACCCCAAGGCGAGACATGTGTATAAACAGGGGGAGTAATGTGAGCTACCCCCCTTGACAATAGCCTTTATCAGAAAATGAGAGGCTAGCGTTCTCCGCCTTTAGGGTGCTCAAGGTGAAATGTTGCTCCAGCCCAGACTGGAGAAAGGACAAAATAGTCTCACAGAGTATTTTTTAGGGCGAAACTTACATGTCTCATGCAATGTGAGGTAATGATATACATTGTGAGGTCAATATCTTAGCTTTGAGGAGTGTAGGAATAACAAAGCCAGAGAGCAGAAGAGGTGTAGCTGCCTCTGTAAGAGCCACTGGTGAATTTGGTCCTATTTTCCCCCTCAGAGCACACACAGTCAAGCACAGAGCAGTTCCAACACTCTTCCTTTGGCTCCAAACAACAGTCTAGGGGTTTTTTTTTCCCTTTTATTGGAAACAATTAACTTTTAACTTGGATAGGGGTAGCGAGCATGGGATAACCTGATGAACTGCAAACTGAACAACTTAAGGACTCTGACTACATTACACAAAACTGTTGTCTGCACTGCACAAGGTTGCTGGCTGCACTGCACACTCTGTTGGCTACACTGTACACGACTGAATGTCCTACAGGATCTCTATTATGCTGGTGACCTGTACTCCTTGCAGAGTTAAAAGCTACACACAGTCACTTTCCTTCAGCACTAGGGGTCATCTACTCACAGGATCATCGATTGCCTCCTGTTGATATCCACAAGCTCTTCTTAGTAAGGTAGATGTAGACTAACACCTCGATAGGACAGCTGGACTCTTTCCCACCAACTTCCTTGTGGCTCTCTCCAGTGATCTTCCTCCAGACCGAACCTGAGCCTCGACTACATATAAAATTGGCCAGTGGCAAAACAGTTTAATAGCATAGTTTGTGAGCTTAATTTTTCACACATTTTTGTCACCATGCTGTATTGTATTAAAAGTATTTAAAATGTTAAAATAGTGCACAAAAAATGATTCAAAACTACAATTCCACATTACCCAAACCCCTAGAACTCAACACTGGCCATGCTGCAGAGGATGCCCCCCCTCCCCCCAATTTACTTTTTCCTCTATCTGCCATTCATCCTTCCACTGTGCTCCTCCACTACCCCCTACATTCCCCTGAATCATACATGGTAAAAAGCTGAAAACACCCCCCTGCCTCTAGTTCCTGGGCTGGGCGACCCCACAATGACATACTTATGGACAGATTTCAATACCCTATCAGTCCTTGTCCTTTTTCTGTAAGTCTTTCTCCAGGGACAAAAGGGGAATCCCTTTTGCCCACATTTTTCTTAAAACTTGAAGCAGCCCTCGTCAACATCCACCCCACTGTCTCCAGAAAAAACCTTCCCATGCCAGATTTCTTCTGGAGCGCAAGAATAAAAATGTGCTAAGACCCCCCCCCCCCCCACACACACACATACACACGCACATTAACATCATTTTTTTTTACCTTTTTCTTTTTTTACTACATTTTTTTCCTCGTAAGGTCGTTCCTGCCCTGGTCAAACAAATATGGGCAGGGACAGTAAGGATGTAACTAAAACACTTTGCTGGATGTGTCATGTCAGAGAAGGCCTTTAGCACAGCGGGCACTGAGAAGCTGACTTTAGTAAAACTAAACAGACCTAGGTCACAGAAGAATACCAAACACCTACTGCAAATGTTACTGATAAAATCAATGTATTTATTTAGTATATGATTAACTACGAAAAGTCCAAACATCCTTGAGTGTATGGGGCTCTCACAATGGGTTGCAGTGCACCTGGGGTAACCATCATGCCTCACTGGTGACTCTTGGAATAGCTGGGCATTCAAAATCCTGCAAGAATGCAATCCTGTCCACTGCAGGGGAAATTGTTTAAGGAATTTGGAGTGTTTGGCTTCATGTGTGGTTGTGCCTGTCGTATGCTCTGAGTCTATTTCCGTGTACCGACTTTTGGCTTGTTCTGACTATCCCTGCCTGCTTGATACCCCAATCTTCGGCTTGTTCTCTATTTCTCCTTTCTGCTTGATACCCCGACTTTGGTGTGCTCTTCTGTCTGTCCCTGTCTACTTGTGGCCCTGACCTTTGGCTAGGCCGCTGACTATCCTGGCTGTTCCTGCACTGCTGCTATCTCCTGTAGCCAGCCGAGCGGTAGCTACGGGACCCCGGGGGCCGCGACCTGGATCCAGTTGCAGCCAAATCCATCCTCACCACCAGAGGCTCTGGCAAATACCTATTTGCTCTTAGACTCCACGCCCTGGGGAAACTGATGCACTAGCTTCCTGTGTTTCAGTGTCAGTGCACCAGGGGCCCATATTCCTGTAGCAGCCTGAGCTCATTAGCAGCAGTCAGCTATAGGTCCACAACCTTAGCGGTGTGCTTCGCAACCTTAGCAGTGCGCTTCGTACTTCAGTGGTGCGATTCACACCCCAGAGGTGCACATCTGTCATCTGACCCCAGGTGTCCTGACAAATGGGATGCCTTATGCACGTTTATCACCCAAAAGAAGCTCCAACGTCTTCTTGGGTGACAAGCTTAGTGTGATTTTTAAATACGCAGTTTGCCGTGATTGCTGCATGATTCTGTCACATAGCAAAATCGCATCGTGTTTGGGGTGTCATTACCAATAATGGCACCCAAACACGTGTCTCACATTTTGCCATGATTTGGAATCGCAAGCAGCATCGCAGTGATTCTGCCTTTGATTCCAAATCACGCGATGTGAATGGGGCCTAAATTTACTTAAACAGACCTGTCAGTGCCTCTGAGCCCTACAATAATTTCTTCCTGCCTCTATATCAGCAGCAAAACCCTATGTTTTCCCTATCACAGCTAAAGCAAATTGTCAATATGGCTCCTGTGACTTTGCCACAAACCCATGAAATCAGCAAATCCAAACCTCACTCCTACTGCTGCCCATTTATTAAGAAGCACTTATATAAGACGGGATTCAAAATATCTAGAAGTCTAGTTTTTAAAAACAATGTTCCACCACAAAGAAAGGTGAAAATCTCCTAATGATTTGAAAATTAGTAGATCCTGTTGAGTCGAGAGCAAGTTTTGACTGTTTTGTCTTTTAAACCAAGTGGGACATTTAATAAAGCATTTCCTTCTGGCTATCTGGAATAGCCCACAGGCACAATTTTCAAAACTGGTGACTTGGAAGCAGAACATTGACAAGCACTAAATGGACAAGCTAAAGTGGCAGATTCCATAGTAAGAGTAATGCACAATTCATCATTGGTTACTTCTAAATCTAGGTGGAGTCTAGAGGGGTCGTTTTTTTTTCATCTAAAAGACACTGATGTATTTGGCACTTTGTTAGACGTGAACAGGTTCACTCGTAACATCCTTATTAAGAAATATTTTTGGAGGGATGTCTCTGAGGATGAGATCAATAAAGAGCATGCAACGGAACAGATAAGAGCTCCATCTAAATCTTTCTGGTTTCAGGATCAGGGTGCTTATTGTTGGAATTAATGTTGGGGTACTTGCAGTGAGGGAGTCACTTTTCCCTTTAGGGGAGAAAGGTATTTCTACATGATACATGCTAGAAGTGGGTCTGTAGAGATATTCCAGGATGTCATAGAATTAGAACCTTACTAAACCCGGGTAGGCACTACAGTTATTTTTCGTGCAATCCAGCGGGTTGCATGAAAAAAAACTGCCAGCTCCAGTCGGAGTGCTGTACTAACCATGCAAGGTTAGTCTAGCGATCTCCCTCGCTGAGCTGTTGTGTTATGACAGGGGGAAGGTCCTTGGCTGAGAGCGCTGATCGGGAGTTGGTCCACTGCTGGTTTTCCAGCATACACGTCTGACAGAAGAGGAAGAGAAATCCATTACCCCAGTCTTTCACCACCTGCCTAAGGTCCATAAGTCCTTGGACAAGATCCAAGACAGGACCATAGTACAGGTATTGTTTTGCTTCTCAAACCACTCAGTGAATGGACCGATACGCAGATACAGCCCCTGGTGAAAAGGCTGCCACGTAACATAAGAAACGCTAGAATTTTTTGCGGATCACGTTGGGCATGCAATCTATACACTGTATTCTTCTATCCCCCATCATTTGGCCCCATTATCTATCGAAGAACATTTGGAGAGATATAGTGCATATCCAGCTGAATTGAAGGCATTTCTAATTACATTACCAACAATCCATTACTCCTCACTTAGTGATACAGATGGCAGTAAGGCTCCTTTAAGGGACTAAGAAAACAAGATACTGAATATGGTAATCAAAACTGAAGCAAAACTTAAATAATAATAAAAGTCCACTTGTGTTCAAAAAAAACTGTGTCCCTGTTTGTTTTCTACCAACTTGAAGTTCTGTTCCACCACATGTAATACCAACCTCCACCACTATGCACTCACCAACTTCTAACCTGCCATCCAGCACTTGTCACTGCATAGGGCGATCATACTCCACATGGAGCCACAGAAAATCATATATATTGTAGTATTTTATTTAAAAATGAATATGCTCTTATACAGCCTCTTAAAATCGCCTAAAACCAAAGATTGGGCATTAAAACCAACTCAATAGTGGAATCAAGCAACAGGATAGGCCAAGAAATGAAAGTGCACTCACAAAGATGGCTGCCAATTTCAAAATTGGAAGTGGCAGCGTGGCATGGGGTGAAGCTACATGCTGACTTCATGCCACCTCTTCTGGTTTCGGAAGCTGGTCACTATCTTTGTGAGTGCACGTTCATTTCTTGACCTATTCTGGCCAATGTTTTTTTTTCCCCCGAAAAACTGTTTTATTTTTTTACCAGTAATAAAGTTGGTAGTATAAGGAGGGAGGAAAAATCTGTTCTATGTACCTGATAGATTTCCAAGTTTTCCCCACTTTATTTAAGAGGAAGCTCCATCCAAAAGGGGAAGCTCAGCTTGTCTGCCTCTTCCCCCCTTCTGCTGCCATATATGGCACCTTCTGGAGGGGAGGGGAGAGTGGGTACCTGATTTTGACAGTTACCGCTCCCACTTCTGGCTCAGTTCGCCGTGGCGAACTGAGATGGAATTTCGGCCCCCCTCCTTCCTCCGCAGCCTTCTGGAACACTACTCTACTTGTGCAGTAGAAAACTGTCTGTGAAGCCACAAGGCTTCACTGCTGGTTTCCCTTAGTCAAAATGGCGGCGCCAGCACCCGATAGCCGATTAAATAATGGGCTCGGGTGAGGACACCGCTAGATGCCTGGACAGGTAAGTGCCCTAATAAGTCAGCAACTACAGTATTTGTAGCTGCTGACTCTTCATTTTTTTCTGAAGGAGCCTGAAGCTCCTCTTTAATCTTATTATCTTATTCAAGATTAATTTGATTATATTTTACCTTCCTTAGTTCCTCCCTTCACCATCATCAACAAGCTAATGGAATGTTTAAATAAAACATTTCCCTTTTATCACATACCTTATTTTACATCCAGTGATGTCATCACTGGGTCTCTGCAAATCTCTATGGAATGCTGGCTGGTGGGAGGGGCTGGCAGAGTGCTGTACATAACTTCATGAAAAAAATCACAGCACCCTGTCTCAGTATTCGTTTTAATAACCCTCAGCCCCAATGAATTAAAAAAAAAGCAGCAAAGGATTAATGCCCATAAACAGTCAATCCTGTTTTAAATTAAATTCTCCAGCCTGCACTGAAAAAATGAATATTGGACTGTCATTGGTTTCTGAACACATACACATCCTCCTCGTTTCTTTGCCTCCGTTTCCATAAATTGGCCCATTGGCTAGTAATCTGGAAGCAAACATAGCACAGTACAGCAGATTTCATGCTGGCCATAGATGCACTGATCAGTAAGGCACTGGCTGCATGGATAGACGATTCCCAGCACATACTCAGCAGGAAGGTATACAGCAAATAGGAAACACAGAGGAACTCAGTGCAGCACACAGACCAGGGATTGACGAGTTGCAGAGCGCACACAAGGAGCATTGGATAAGTTCTCCTATTAACATCCTAGTTAGGCATCAGTGAGCTGAGCATCTGTGCGCCTTCCTCTAAGCACTGCCAGACTTTGCTTTTCTTAACTAAAATAACCAAACTTCCTTGGCCACAGACATTCGGCTTCTTTCATCCTTAAGTTAGCTGTACACTAGACACTGAGCTGCTTATGTTCAGTCATGCCAAAGATCCCGCTGTCACTGGTTCCCAGTCAGCTCCAATGCAAACACTCCTTTTTCTTAAGGACATGTGTTTTCATTGGTTGCCTTCCTCCTGTCCCTCTGCCCACAACCACATGTCAGGCTCAGGGCTTCCTTCTTAAAACAGGTTGATAAAAATAGTTATTGAAACCGGCAGAGACGCTAAGTGTTGGGAGTAGAAAGGGAAAGTTTCCCCTCTGTGGGCCCATAAAGGCAGGTTCATTTCCTAGGCATATACAGAAGAAAACAAGCACATGTCATCAGCAAGTTTCAGTATGAAACACAATGAGGTTTTCCACCTGGCTCCCTGTCACAAACAGGATCTTTAACCAGTCCTGGTGGCCCACACCTATTCTGCTGAAGCACTTCCTGCGTCATAGCCTTTCCCCAGCAAAGGCAAATACAAAATATTCTATTAACCTGTTTGGTACAAGCAAAACATTAAACATAATAACAGATTGATGAGAATATAATGTAACTAAACTAAAGCAGTGTTTTATATTTTAGAAGAGCATCCTAAATATCTGTTTTCTTGGCCACTGTTTGCCAATTCTGAATCTGCCAGTTAAATATTGTTAATAACGGTATGGTCTAACATTAAAAGAGGGCACTTGGCACACAATACGTAGAGTAGCTGGTGGCAGAAAACTACAACAACATGCTGTCCACTCTCTGCGCTTGCCGTGACCAGTTGCAGGGAAGCGGCTATTCCTTATCGTCTTATCAGAATATTTAGGGGACATTGGATAGCTAAGTGATGACAAATCAAAGGAAATGATGGCTAAACTGTCAACAGGTATGGAAAGACCTCTTGCGTCCACATATCATGCAATGAAGCTTAAAGTATATTTAAATCAAAAGAGCATATACTTTTTCTTTCTATAGGTTTTTTCCCCTTGATTTTCACCAGCTGATCTGAGCATCTTACTGTCTTAGGACATTTTCACACTGGATGAAGGAGCTACGGGGACACCCTTGGACAGCAGCACTCAAAAGCTGGCCATAAACGGATCAAATTTAGCCGGTTCAGAAGGAACTGTTTGAATTTTGATCCATCTACAGCTGCTCCCACTCAACAGAAGTCAATCTAACATTTGACTTCTGTCGACCAGGAATGTTGGAAATTGTTGCTGATCAGCAGCTGCAGACGATTTCTTTCTCAGCAAAACAATGCTGCTGTCTTGACTCTCAACAGCTTGCCCAAGAGTGTAGGAAAAGGGTTCATGGGAGATGTAGTTCAGGTGGTGTGCGTATGTGAATAGGAACTGACCTCTGAGCATCTAATCCTGTAAGGAGGAGAGGGAGGTTTGGAGTTAAATTTGGGCAATGGAATTGGCAATGTTGAAGTTAGCTGTTTTCCATCCAGAGGGTCTCCTCTTACTAGATATTTAGCACAGTGAGACCTAATGAAGCCACCATACCATGGTCTTGGATGCCCTTCTACATCCAGTCCCCAAATAGGAAACATTACTGTAAATATACTTTTTTTTTTTGTAATTCCTTTATTTTCCAAAGAAAAAATTAGAAGGATACTTACAACTGGAAAGCCATCATCAAATACAGAATCATGGAGACAAAGTGTATATCAGAATAGAGCAGCATTATACACATTAACAGAGGGTACAGTAATCTTATTCTTATATCTTGAAAAACCAAGAACCACATGTAAGTGCACTCCATGGTCTGTAACCATAGCCCCCCTCAAAGGCGTTGAGCACCCAGGTGCCTAGCTGAAAGCTGCACGTCCGACTGGTCCTCCCACTCCGACAGCCCCATCAACAGTTCTATACCGAAAAAACCCCCAAAAAACCTTATTATAAAATTACCCCAGGGTTGATTAACGTCCAGGGAGAGGCAGAGACACCCAGCCCCAGCGGCCGAGGGATGCAGAGGAAGACCGCCAGATACCCCCCCACCGCAGCCAGGAACCCACCCACCCCCAGGACCAACCGCCACGGAGCGGGAGGGTGAAATAAGACCAAGTTATCACCAGGAAACTCAACTTTTTGAATTATGAATCTACAGAACAGAGTGGAAGTATAATATAAGCGATAGACAAAAAGTAAAAAGGATACAGTGGGAATTGCGTGTCGTCCGCCTAGGACCCCCCGGTGTCACGCCGGTCCAGTGGCTCAGCGCGGCATTCCGCCAGATAGGCGTCTGTATAGACAAAGTACTGCCAAGGTCGCCAGGTCTCCCAAAAGGCCTCTTCCCTGTCGTTCAGGGTGGCAGTCAGGTCTTCCATATTTCTCAAGTCATTAACCTTCGAGAACCATAGTGCCAGAGAGGGAGGGAGCTCCGATTTCCAACAGAGAGGGATATATGCCTTAGCCGCATTCAACAGCTGCATTGTTAGAGAGGTTTTGTACTTCTTGATGGGACGGTCTGTTAAGTGTAGTAAACACGCCAGTGGCTTGTCTTCCACATCAACGCCAGTCAGGTTTTTTATGGTGCGGGTCACCCCCTTCCAAAAGGGATGCAATTTTGGACAGTCCCAGAAGATGTAGAGCATTGTGCCTTCCCCCCTTCCACATCTCCAGCACCGCTCCAAAGTCCGAGGGAAAAACCGATGCAGAACCGGCGGCACTCTGTACCATCTTGTAAGAATTTTATAGCAGGATTCTTGAATCCTGGTAGCTATGGAGGATTTATGGGCGAAGTGCAGTATTTTCTCTCTCTCTGCAGCAGTCAACTGAACACCCAGATCCTCTTCCCATTGAAGAAGGAATGGTGGCTGAAAATCGGCTCGGGGCTGAGTCAACAAGGTATATAGTAAGGAGAGGCCGCGGAGAACGGGCTCCCCGAAGCGGCACATCGCCTCCAGTGTAGTCAGCTGTCTGGAGCCTCCCGGGGTCCTCTGGGACCTCCGCAAGAAGGCCCGGAGCTGGAGACCACTGAGAAAGTCCAAGGGAGGACTGACCACCGCTGGACCCGCAACATCAGAAAGGGAACCATCTGTTTTGAGGAAGTCCGAGACATAAGTACGATTTACTGCCCTCAGCCTCTGGAAAGCCGGATTGTGAAGGCCCGGTTCAAACTCTGGGTTGTCCAAGACCGGGACTTCAACCCTCTTGAAAAAACTGGACAGGAGCCAGATGGGTAACGCCTGCATGATGTACAATATTCTAGGGAGGATAGTCATCTTCAGGGCGCTACATCTGCCAAACCATGTCAGCGCTAGTGAATGCCAGCGGAGTAAATCTGTCTTTACTCGGGCCAGTAGAGGTACAAAGTTTGCAGAGTATAGGGCCTTCATGTCGCTGGTTAAGTCTACCCCTAGATAGCATATAGAGGAGTTGGCGCAACGCAGAGGGTAGGCCGCTCTCAGGCGGTCCACCACAGCCTGGTCAGCGGTGATATAAAGGACCGAGGACTTGGCCATGTTGATCTGAAAATGCGACAATGAACCATACTCCCTCAGCAACCGAAGAACTCTCGGAAGGGACGTGTCGGGTGAGGTCAGGAAGAAAACCAGGTCGTCCGCAAAGGCAGCGACCTTATGTGAGGCAGAACCCTTCCGAAAGCCCTTCATCTCCTGGTCCAACCTCAAAGTACAGAGAAAGGGTTCGAGCGTCAAAATAAAAATAAGGGGAGACAACAGGCAGCCCTGCCGGGTTCCATTGCGAATGCCGAAAAAGTCTGATCTGGTCTCGTTGACCCTAATCGCTGCCGAGGGGTCAGAGTAGAGGGACATGATCCATCCGAGCATCGACGCGCGAAGGCCCACATGTTTCAACGTGGCTCTAAGAAACGACCAGTTGACCCGGTCGAAGGCCTTCTCCGCGTCAGTGGAGAGTAAGAGCAAGGGTCTCCGCTCCGATCTGGCCGCGTGTATCAGGCTCGTTGAGGGACAAATCCTGCCTGGTCACGGTGGATCAATCCCGGTATGTGCGGCAACAGCCTGTTTGCCAGAACCCTCGCAAACAGCTTCAGGTCTGTGTTCAGGAGGGCAATGGGGCGGTAACTGCCACACTGTTGAGGATCCTTTCCCTCCTTAGGGATCAGGGATATGTAGGCTCTCAGGGAGTCCACAGCCACAGATTGCCCTTGCGGGATAGTGTTAAGCACTAAGGGGCCAGACAAGGACTCGAAAAAGGTCTTATAGTAGGCAGGGGTCAGCCCATCCGGGCCAGGGGCCTTCCTGGGCTTCGCTTCAGCCAAAGCTGCGCCAAGCTCCTCGACAGAGATTGGTTGCTCAAGTTCCTCCTGGATACCGGGATCTAGGGTAAGCATCCCGAGGAGACCAGGTACTCCTGCATTTTCAGGTTTTCCGCCCTGGGCGGGACCGCAGACGTGGCGTCTGACAGGTTGTACAGTTTTTCAAAGAATGAGCGGAATTCCCCTGCTATGTCAGAGGACAGCGACAGTTTCTTACCCAACCCAGTTTGCACGCAAGGAATGTAGGTCCCCGGGTGCGGCCCTCTGAGCGCCAGTGCCAACAGAGCACCTGGTTTGTTGGAAAATTCGTAAAAGCCTCGTTTGACCCAGGCCAGTTTCTGTTTCGTTTTATAGAAGAGAAGCTCACGAAGCTCCTCCCGAACCTTCTGAAGGTCCCGGAAGGCAGAATGGGCCAGGGATTTCTTGTGGGTACGCTCAAGGACCCGCAATCTCGTGAAAAGATCCTCCATCTGTTGTACGCGCTCTCTTGCGGCATGCCCCCCATCTAACCAGGACTCCCCACACCACTGTTTTATGTGCCTCCCAGAGCACAAGGGGGTTGGTGACCGAGCCAGTGTTTGTAGCGAAGTAATCCCGCAGAGTGGACAAAAAATGGTCCAAGAGGGACACTGTGCCGATGGATGTGTCTGCTACCTTGTCAAGATGCTGGTGCGGGATCAGAAGGTAGTCCAGCCTGGAGTAGGTATGGTGCACCTGCGAAAAAAAGGTGTAGTCACGGTCACAGGGATGCTGAATCCTCCAAGGATCCACCAAGTGAAGCAGTTGTAGCTCTGCTTTAATCTTGCGGAGTACGGTATACGGGAGGTGTGAGGCACCCCTCGAGATGTCTAGGAGGGGCTCCATGGCAAAGTTCAGATTGCCACCCAACACCAGCAAACACTCCGAAAAGTCCACGAGCTCAGGGAGAAGCCTACGCAGAAATAGCGCGCGGTCTTTATTGGGCAGGTATAGATTATCCAGGGTGACCCGCACACCTGGTAGTAGACCCCGAAGGAGAAGAAAACGGCCCTGTGGATATATCCGTTGCACCTCCAAGACCCAAGGAACGGATCTGGCAAAAAGTGTACTAACCCCTTTGGACTTAGAAACCGGGGAGACACCGTGGAATGCCACGGGGAAGGCATTATTTGTGAGCTTCGGGATATGGTCCCCTTTAAAGTGTGTCTCTTGTAGAAAGGCTATCTGCGATCCCTCTCTCTTCAGGAAGGAAAGGAGCTGTGATCGCCTCTCCGGCGTATTGAGACCCCGGCGAGCGACACCTTCAAAGGAGAGAAAGGGAGGAGGAATGGGGAAGAAAAAGGGGGGAAGAAAAGAGAGATGGAAGGGAGAAAGGAATGTGGAGTATAAACTAAATTACTATCAAGGCTACAAGCCTATGCGTTCCAGTATCGCCCAAAGGCGAGTATCCCAGATCAGGAGGGGGTGGGTGTAGGGATCTGTCCGGAACAACCCAGACAAGTCAAGTGAATAAGCTGTATCAGGAAGAACGGAGATGACGGACTCAGAGGACCAGTCAGACATGCGTCACATTAAGAAAGAAGCCTGAACAAGATTCCCGCAATTACAGAAAAACTACCGGGTCGGAATGTGAGCGGGGCCGGCAACCTAATGCCAGGATCAACCACACCCCACCAGGGAAGCTAAACAATAGACCTAGAAAACTCAGGTACAGTATACATTTCTTAACACAGTAAACTTTAACCGGATAACCAGAGCAGAGTAACCCCCCCGCCCCCCCAAACCATGCCAACCTCCACCATAACAGAACAATACCATTGAGATGACCGGCCCCATCTAAACCCCAACCATCCCCTCCCCCATACAGGCTGCGACCACATTTAAGGACCCATTCCCCAGAGCCAAGGCACTGAGCGGACCCCCAGGCAGCCGCCGGACCCCCACCCCCGCGCCCTGCCGCCAAGGCGGCGCTGCAGCTAAGGGGCGACGGGGGGCACGAGCGGCAGCGCGGGGCCCGGCCCCCGCCGGGGCATCCAACCCCTGGCCGAGTGCCCTCCTGTGAAAGGAAAAAGATTAGAGACAATCAACGTACATCATTACATTTAACAATAGAAATATCCTGGACATCCCAGAACACAGTGGGGTTATACATAAAAATCTAACGGCCCAAAGGAAAAAAGCGGTGATGCCAGGGGGAACAGGGGCAGCGCCTGGGGCGCTATCAGCTTCAGGGTCGGGGTCGACTCAGGACAACCAGAACCAGTCAGTCAGCGGTGGTCTCTACTACATGCACAGAGGGGGCGGAAAACCAGGAACCGCGGTGGCATCTTAAGCCTCGAGGGATGGCCACGACCTCGGCCCCAGTCCAAACGTAGAGGGGGGGGAGGGAGAAAGAGCAATATGAAGATGACACAAAGTACTTCAGACCGATCCTCACGATTGAGACAGCTTCTGAACAATCCGGGAGTGAAAGAGAGCATAGAAGAAAATAGGGATTCCGCTTGTCATCAGTCAGAACAAAACGGCCAGAGTGGCGGCGACCAGTCCTTCCCGGCCTGCATGGGACAAAGGAATGGAGTCTAAAGGTAGGATCTATCCAGAACTGCAGGGGACAGTGTCCGCAGCCCGGGGTAGAGAGACTAACAGCCAGGGCAGCCTGGGAGCACACAGTCAGCAGGCACTCTCGCCAAGCAACTGGCGTATGGTAGCAGGAGAAGCGTACTGATGTCTTACCCGGGCCCGCAATGCTCCCAGTGCTTAGTCCTCCGATGCTGTGGACCGCCTACGGGACGGCTCCCCACTCCGCGCCCTGAAGCGGGGTCTCCGCTGTCGCTGAGGACGTGGAGGCGGGGGGAACCCCACCCCTTGGGAGAGTAGATAATCGTGCCAGTTGGGGATCTCCACAGCAGGACGTTCAAGAAAGGAGAAAAGGTCCGGCAACTGATCTGGAGCCCGCAGGTAGAACTCCTCACCTCCCTTCTTCACAACCAGGTGAAAGGGATGGCCCCATCTGTATGTTAACTCCATTTCCCTCAGGAGATCCAAGAGCGGACGTAACAGAGCACACATCCCCCTTGTCTGTCTTGAAACATCTGGGTAGATGCGGATGCTTGCCCCATCAAAGTCCAGGGGGCCCTTAGCCCAAGTCTGCCAAATTATTTCCTCTTTGGTCCCAAAGAAATGGACCCGACACAGGACATCATGAGGCAGGTCTTGAGAACCCGATCTCCCAGCGGGGGCACGAGGACCTGGGATCCGGTGGACTCTGTCCAGTTCTAGGTCTGCGGTAGGAGGCTTGTCGAGGTATCGGTTTAGTATAGCTGTCACCGTAGCTTTGAGGTCAGGGCTCCGAGTGGCTTCAGGTATGCCCCGGAGGCGAAGATTGTTCCGTCGGCTACGGTTTTCGCCATCGTCGACGCGTAACTGGAGATCAATAAGGTGACGGCGAAACGCCTGCTGGTCAGTCTCCACTGCAGAGAGCCTTGTCTCCGGGGCACTAGCTGACGCCTCCAGGTCATCCATCCGCTCCTCCACCGCCTCCACCTGGCCTCTGATATCATGGAGCTCCTTTGTGAGGGCGCTCACTATAGAGGTGGCCATAGCCTGAAGATCATTTCTGGTAGGCAGGGAGGCAATGATTTCCTTTTTTTTTTTTTTTTTACCACATCAGAAGCATACCGTCATGAGACTAATCAGTGTGAGAATCATTTACTGTCTCCAGCCGAGTCTTTCATCATTGTGGTATTTTTATATATACTTATAATAAAAATTCTCCAATAAAAGAGACAAGAAGGAGAAGAAAACAAGGCAATGATTTCCTTGAGGGTCCCATAACGACCGTTCCCGGCGGGATCGCTCCCGGAAAGTTTGTTCCCGGAAGGTTCGTCCCCAAAAGGTTTGATCCCGAAAGGTTCATTCCCAAAGAGTTTGTTCCCGGAAAGTTCGTTCCCGGAGGATCGGAGGACGGAGCTGCTTGCGAGTCTTCTCTCGGCCACTCTGGAGAACGGATGGGCGATGGCAACTGCCTCACACCAGGGCATTCCTCCCCATCAGATCGGGCCCTTCCTTCTTGCTGTACTCCTTTCTTGCTAGAAGGGGTTGCCGTCCAATGTTGCTGCACACGTGGAGGTGCCATCTTGCCTGAAAGCTCAGGGGGGGGGGGGGGGAGGACCGTGATTCCTAAGGAAATACTGAGTGATCTCCGGTCCTCTGTGTTCCCCCGGGGTGTGTGGATTCCAGCGATCATCCGGCATGCGTTTAAAGGCTTCAGGACCAAGGCTAAACGGTTAGTCCCAGGTCTAGGTCCGGCAGAGCTCCAGAGACACTTCTTCACTTGGCCATTGCTAAGCCACGCCCCATGTTACTGTAAATATACTTAACCTGTGGGACATATATCACCAGTGGTACAACTTTGCTCACTGAGCTAGTCCTGTACAGTACAAGCAGAACCATGAGAGGAAATATATTTTAGCTATATCTGAAAATCTGAAACTGTTGCCACTTTTACAACAACTGTACTGAAAAATCCGCTTATTTCTCAACCACATCTCTGAAGGAAACAACCCAGCTTTTAATCAAACATTGCTCTATGTAAAATGGCCTGGCCAAAAAAAAATCAGAACATGCACATTTCCCCATATTTTGTCTTGTTGCAAGTACAGAAATGTGCTATTATTCCCTGGAGAAATCCAGTGAGCTGCTGACCTGAGGTGAGGGGGATGTATTTCATTGTCCAGAAGGGGATAACTCAGGCAAGGTTAATAATACTGCTTTGGATTTTAGTGAAGAAGAAGCAGAGTTGGCAGCTCAAACAGGACATTGTGGACTGAGTATTGGGTTCAGATGGAAGCTGTGGGCGAGAGATAAACGCGTACTAAATTTAACAGTAATGTTCTTAGGAGCAGGACAAAGAGAAAGCAGGTTGATGTCCTGATTAAGGTGAAAGCACCGTAGGGAAAAAGGAGGCCAGAGGCTTCAAAACCACCTTGTCTTGATCAAAAAACAAGGAATGTATCAAGGAAAAGGAAGGGTTCTTTACAGGATAAAGCCACCAGTTTCGAGATCTGTCTCACTGACGTAATATAGACACAAGAAAAAACACCTTACAAGCAAGGTTGGCCAAGGGAATGATCAAAATGGGCTCAAGGAAACACCATGTAAGCCACATCCTGGATAAAGGCCTTTATCAGAGAATGAAAGGCCAGCAATTTCTCAAAGAAGAACACCTGTGCATCCTTGTAGGTAAACATGGCCCTGCATGTGCAAACAGTATAGTATTCCCTGTGTAAACGGGACCTAAAAATCAGTCCTTGAGCTCTAGTCCAGTCACTTTGTCTGAACATAGATGTAGCCATCATCATGCTGGTGGTAAGAGACAGCATTGCCTTAGCCTCTTCTTAAAGTGAAAGTCCAGTCAAAACCTAACTAAGCTTAAAAACTACTCCCACCCCCATTCTAAACCTATTCTTATCTACCTTGTAAAAGGAAAGATGTCTATACTTTCTCATTCTCAAAGTCGCTGCAGTCCGGTCACATGATCGGGTCCCAGCGCTGGCTTCAGTGTAGAGAAGGGACAGCCGATGACAGATGTAAGCCTATGGGTGATGTCATCGCTGTCAACAATCTCTACTCTGCACTGAAGCTGGTGCTGGAGAGGTCATATGACCTGACTAGAGTGACTTCAGAATAGGTAAGTATTGATGTCTTTCCTTTTACAGAGTAGATAGAATATACTTAGAATGGTGGTGAGAGAGGATTTAAAGTGGATGCTCAACCAAAACCTAACGCTAAACCTATTCTCTGCCACATTCTAAGCCTAATGTATCTAGTCCTGTAAAGAAGAGATCGCTATACTTACCTATTCTACAGCCGCTCCGGTCCGGTCCAACACTGAACTGTCAGCAGTGGCTTCAGTGTGTGTGAGTGTGCACGAGAGGCAGCTGACAAGCCCCATAGTAACTCTATGGGTGACACAATTTCCCACGCATTTCCCAGCTGTTGGCGGCTGTCTCTCTCTATGCAGCAACTGCCACTGGAGACCGGACTGGATCGACTTCGAAAAGGTAAGTATAGTGATTTTTACAGGGTTAGATAGATTAGGTTTATAATGTGGTTGAGAGTAGATTTAGCGTTAGATTTTGTTAGATTAGTTAGACTTTGACTTGCCTTCCACTTTAACAAGAATGCAACACTAACTTTGCAGCAAGTCACAAGGTGAAGGACTGCAGGACTGGGCTAATCTGTGTCAGACATTTGAGAATACAGTTACATAGTTAGTCAGTTAGTCATAGTTAGTTCAACCAATATATGGTTGAACGGCTATATATCATAGAAAGGTATAACAAGAAGTCATATGTACAGCATCAGGCAAAGCTGTTTATCATAAAACACAGATAGGCTATTTCAAAAGAAGCTAGAGAAAAAGAAAGCCTCAGAGGTCAGAAAGAGCTGATTAACCAATAGCAGCTGTGTCATATTCCGTGGGAATAGATGCAAGGTAGGTAGAACATTTAGGAAGGAGAGGACAGAAAGGAACTCTACAAGAGCAGGGAGCCTATCCATATCAATAAACAGACAAACTAGGTACATGTCAACATTCTTGGTGGCAGGAGGAGAGGGGGGTAGGAAGAGGAGTGAGGTCAGCAGTAAGCTAGGATGCCATCACAAGTCTTGTTGGGTAGGTAGGCAGGCCTTATATTAAGGGGTAATAGGAAGTTATATTAAGAGTTAAACTTCTGTGATCACTAATCCAAGGGGGCCATGCCATAAATGACAGTTTTCTCTCTGAATCAGCATCTTGATCAAGGAAGTAGATGCGGACCATGGATGATTCCTACATTAAGATGGCATGCCCTTCTGGGGAGAAAAACAATTAAAGGAATTGTCAGGGAGAGTATCGTAATCACTGAGATTGGTGTTAAAAAGCAAACACTCCACGTGAAAAAATATATTTGATTGGAACAAAAAAAAAAATATTTGAATCTAGGTTCGCTTTGCTTTAAGCAAACGTTAGTGGACCAAAGGGCATATTCTACTAGTTTCGAAATACATTTTTCTGTAAATATTAATGGAATTCTAATGCTAGAAAAGCAAACAAGCTTGAATAATTAATGGACAGTACATGTTGGATGAACATTAACAAAAAATAGCCTCAGAGCGTTAGTGTTAAAAGAAAAGTTAATCTTTGGGCAAAAGCAAGGAAAGGAAACCTGGCATGAGATAAATATGTGCCATTTTTGAGCTCCTATAAATGCTAACTGCCTGCCATATTGATCTTGGGGCTTTAATACTTTCTGTGTCCCTGACCAAGTACAAGTAAACAGTAAGTAAAAACAGAGTAAAATCAGAAATGTGGATATACAGTAGATATAACTGCAGTTATAGGAGGTCAGGTTGTGGAAGCTTGGTAAGGTAGACATTTAAAATATTTTTTGACATAACATTAACATATTAAAGTTTATATGAGAGTTTAGTGATTGGTTTTGCATATAAGCTCACATCCAGCCGAACCTTTTTTCAACATGGTAAAGAGTTTGAAGTCCAGCCTGGATTTTATATTGCTGTTCCCCTTTGTGGACATATGTCACGTACCTGGTGGTGGAGTCTGACTTATGCAGGGGTAACCTCCCTTGCGACCCTGATTCGTGAACAACTGATAGAGTAAACAGGAAGTCCAGGAGTGAAGATGGCACAAGGGTTGAGTTGGTCACCGGTGACGGTTGGAGAAGCTCCTCCGGTTTCGTGCAGGTTTGGAAGGTCGGTGGTACAGGCAGGGTGGGCAACTGGCTGGTGGAGCGGTACAAGGGAGCAGGCAGAAGAGTCGTCGGGTACAGGCAGGGTTTGTTAACAGTCTAGCAGCAGAAGTATAAAAGGAGCAGGCAATCGGGTGGTCGTAGGCAAGCAGGGGGTCGGTGCAGGCAGAGTTGAGACAAGGTCGGGGCAAGCTGGGTCACAGGAACTGGTAACAGGTTTACAGGTCGCTTAGGAAAACAGGTCACACGCTGTAGACCAGACAGCACTTACTACAGGAAGCAGGAAGTTTAAATAGAGCTGCTCCTCTAAGAATTAGAGGAAACAACAAGCAAATGCTATTAACCCTCACGCACCGTCTTCTAACATTGCCCCCCCCCCAAGGGGCAGCCTCCGGATGCCCAGCCGGGCCTTCAGATCCAGATGAGTTCTCCAAAAGGACCGAATAAGTTCCTTGGCATGGATGTGCTTATCAGGTTCCTAGGAGCTTTCCTCAGGGCCGTAACCCTTTCACTTCACCAGGTATTGGATACCCCCATTCCTCTTCCTACAGTCCAGGATGGCCTTGATTTCAAATTCCTCTTCGCCATCTACCAAGACTGGCCCTGGTGGACCTGTCTTTCGCCCAGGGAAAGGATCTGGGGTCACGGGTTTCAACAGGGCTACATGGAAGACTGGATGGATCCGTAGGGATGGTGGGAGCTCCAGCTCATATGCCACCCTGTTGATCTTCCTCTTAACTTGGAAGGGCCCGATGAACCGGGGTCCCAATTTCTTTGACGGGCAGGTGAGTTTAAGGTTTTTGGTGGCGAGCCAGACTTGCTCTCCAGGTTGTAAATCCAACTCTCCCCGTCTCCCCTTGTCAAAGGTCTCCTTATTGTGTTGCTGCCTCTGGGCTAAGGTCTCCTGCAACAATTTATTATTCTCTTGCAAGAATTTGGCCACTTCCTGAGCCGCGGGTACCTGTCCTTCCGGATTGTATGTGGGCATGAAGGTCGGATGAAAGCCATAGTTGGCCAGGAATGGGGATTGCTTGATGGCCGAATGACCTGTATTGTTAAAAGCAAATTCGGCCAACGGCAGCAGAGAGGCCCAATCATCCTGTGAATATGCAGAGAAGCAGCGCAGGTATTGCTCCAACGTTTGATTGGTTCTCTCAGTCTGGCCATTAGTCTGCGGGTGGTAGGCCGACGAGAGAGCAAGTTCAATGTCCAGAGCAGAGCATAAGGCCTTCCAGAACCTGGATGTAAATTGGACTCCGCAATCGGAGACTATGCTAGAGGGCACTCCATGGAGCCTAATTTTCTCCCGGATAAAGATTCGGCCGTCTCGGCGGCTGATGGTGTGCCCTTCATGGGCAAAAAGTGAGCCATCTTCGTCAGCCGGTCCATGACCACGAAGATAGTAGAGTACCCCTTGGATGGTGGAAGCTCCACAATGAAGTCCATCAAAATCATTGACCATGCTTGCTCAGGTACTGGAAGTGGTTTTAGTAGCCCCCAGGCCTTGGCTTTGCAATTCTTGTTCTGGGCACAGGTGGGGCAGGAGCCGACACATCTCCGACAGTCCTCCTCTGCCCGAGGCCACCAAAACGACCGCAATATCAGTTCAGTGGTCTTACGGGCTCCGAAATGACCGGCCAGTTTGTGGTCATGGCAAGATGCCAAGATGGGCAAGCGCTGATCTTCAGGTACAAAGAGCCGATTCTTGTGCCACAGTAGGCCATCCTTGGTAATCAGACTGGGGATGGCCGGTTTGGGTGCTTTGGCTAGTGATTGCCTAATTCGGGCCAGCAAGTCCCCCTGTGTCAGTAGGAAGTTCCTGGGCTGCAGAACTGTGTCAGGGAGCGGGGTGTCTCCTGGTTTACAGAACATCCTAGACAGAGCATCTGGTTTTGTATTCTTCAACCCTGGCCTGTACGTAACATGGAATAAGAAGCGAGCAAAGAAAAGGGCCCACCTTGGTCTACGAGACAGATCCTACAAGACATTTGGTCCTCTGTGGGGCGAGGGACTGTGTCAAGACGTCGGGTCCTTGAAGGATGACTGTGTCCCCCTGAACGACCGGGCTTAATCCGTTAGTGATCGGTTTCGTGGGTTTGGCCGGTAGGGGTCAGACTAATGGTTCCTACCGGATGACACCGTGTTCTTAGCCGAGAAACATGGACTTCTAGTCGCGAACGGGTAGAACCGTAGAACGGTACTGGTGTTTGACCGGCCAGTAAAGCCTCGGGCATTCTGGTGACTTGACTATAACGCCAGCAAAACCACCGGAGCCCGTC
>BLSH010214066.1:1729092-1740258 GCA_018402905.1 Glandirana rugosa | reverse complement strand
CTCAGGGCCGTAGCCCTTCCACTTCACCAGGTATTGGATACCCCCATTCCTCTTCCTACAGTCCAGGATGGCCTCGATTTCAAATTCCTCTTCGCCATCTACCAGGACTGGCCCTGGCGGACCTGTCTTTCGCCCAGGGAAAGGATCTGGGGTCACGGGTTTCAACAGGGCTACATGGAAGACTGGATGGATCCGTAGGGATGGTGGGAGCTCCAGCTCATATGCCACCCTGTTGATCTTCCTCTTAACTTGGAAGGGCCCGATGAACCGGGGTCCCAATTTCTTTGATGGGCAGGCGAGTTTAAGGTTTTTGGTGGCGAGCCAGACTTGCTCTCCAGGTTGTAAATCCAACTCTCCCCGTCTCCCCTTGTCAAAGGTCTCCTTATTGTGTTGCTGCGTCTGGGCTAAGGTCTCCCACAACAATTTATTATTCTCTTCCAAGAATTTGGTCACTTCCTGAGCCGCAGGTACCTGTCCTTCTGGATTGTATGTGGGCATGAAGGTCGGATGAAAGCCATAGTTGGCCAGGAATGGGGATTGCTTGATGGCCGCATGAACTGTATTGTTAAAAGCGAATTCGGCCAACGTCAGCAGAGAGGCCCAATCATCCTGTGAATATGCAGAGAAGCAGCGCAGGTATTGCTCCAACGTTTGATTGGTTCTCTCAGTCTGGCCATTAGTCTGCGGGTGGTAGGCCGACGAGAGAGCAAGTTCAATGTCCAGAGCGGAGCATAAGGCCTTCCAGAACCTGGATGTAAATTGGACTCCGCGATCGGAGACTATGCTAGAGGGCACTCCATGGAGCCTAACAATCTCCTGGATAAAGATTTCGGCCGTCTCGGCGGCTGATGGTGTGCTCTTCATGGGCAAAAAGTGAGCCATCTTCGTCAGCCGGTCCACGACCACGAAGATAGTAGAGTACCCTTTGGATGGTGGAAGCTCCACAATGAAGTCCATCGAAATCATTGCTCGCTCGGGTACTGGAAGTGATTTTAGTAGCCCCCAGGCCTTGGCTTTGCAGTTCTTGTTCTGGGCACAGGTGGGGCACGAGCCGACATATCTCCGACAGTCCTCCTCTGCCCGAGGCCACCAAAACGACCGCAATATCAGTTCAGTGGTCTTACGGGCTCCGAAATGACCAGCCAGTTTGTGGTCATGGCAAGATGCCAAGATGGGCAAGCGCTGATCTTCAGGTACAAAGAGCAGATTCTTGTGCCACAGTAGGCCATCCTTGGTAATCAGACTGGGGATGGCCGGTTTGGGTGTTTTGGCCAGTGATTGCCTAATTCGGGCCAGCAAGTCCCCCTGTGTCAGAAGGAAGTTCCTGGGCTGCAGAACTGTGTCAGGGAGCAGGGTGTCTCCTGGTTTACAGAACATCCTAGACAGAGCATCTGGTTTTGTATTCTTCAACCCTGGCCTGTACGTAACATGGAATAAGAAGCGAGCAAAGAAAAGGGCCCACCGGGCTTGACGAGGTCTCAGTCTTCTGGCTGATCGGAGATATTCTAAGTTCTTATGATCGGTCAGGATCAGAATAGGGTGCCTGGCTCCCTCTAGTAGATAGCGCCACTCTTCCAATGCGGCCTTAATCGCCAGCAGTTCTCGGTCCCCCACATCATAATTCCTCTCTGGCGGAGTTAACTTACGGGAAAAGAATGCCACTGGGTGAAGAGCAGCCTTAGCTCCCTGTCTCTGTGACAACACAGCCCCCACAGCGATCTCAGAGGCGTCTACCTCCAGGACAAAAGGTAGAGCAGGATCAGGATGCTTCAAAATGGGTGCAGAAGTAAAGAGGCCTTTAAGGATTTCAAAGGCTTCTTGCGCCTCCTTGGTCCACACAAACCGTGTGTTGGCCTTGGTGAGCTGCGTAACTGGTGCAATAATAGTGGAAAATCCCTGTATAAATTTCCTGTAGAAATTGGCGAATCCAACGAAACGTTGGATTCCTTTTTTGTCCGTGGGCGCTGGCCAGTCAAGGATGGCGGAGACCTTCTGGGGGTCCATGGTGATGCCCGTGACTGAGATGATTAGCCCTAGAAAGGACATACTAGGGCGTTCCAATTCGCACTTCTCGGCTTTGGCATACAGTCCGTATTGCCGAAGGCGACTCAGGACGCAAGCAACATGTTTCCGGTGTTCTTCCAGAGTGGAGGAGAATATCAGAATATCATCGAGGTAAACGATAACAAAAAGGTCCAGGTAGTCTCTGAGTCCAAAGGGCATAACCAGGTACTCAAAGTGCCCGAACCGGGTACGGAAGGCGGTTATGGCCTGCAAGAACAGAGTCAAGTTACCGACTTCAGGAGCCTTCTGTTCCAGGAGGCGATGCGCCCAGGACTGAGGTGCTTCCCGCAGCAGGGAGATGACCAACCCCACCTTCGTGGTTTCTCGGGAGAAGGTATGAGGTTGGAGGAAGAAATAAAGTTCACAGGCATTGCGAAAGGCCCGGAATGAAGCGCGGTCGCCTGAAAACCGCTCTGGTAGGGGAACCCTTGGTTCCAGAGGCATGGCCAGCAAGGGATCAGCTATGGACTGACTGGTTCCCGGGGCCTTGGTTGCATTAAGTTCTTGCACCTGTGCTTTCAGTCGGGTGTAACTTTACCGTAGGGTCTGGATGGCCTGGGTCAGCCCAGCCAGGTGTGCATTCAGATCGTCCCCTGTGCAGACTCAGGCATGGCTGTCTGGTACTATCACGTACCTGGTGGTGGAGTCTGACTTATGCAGGGGTAACCTCCCTTGCGACCCTGATTCGTGAACCCCTGATAGAGTAAACAGGAAGTCCAGGAGTGAGGATGGCACAAGGGTTGAATTGGTCACCGGTGACGGTTGGAGAAGCTCCTCCGGTCTCGTGCAGGTTTGGAAGATTGGTGGTACAGGCAGGGTCGGCAACTGGCTGGCGGTGCGGTACAAGGGAGCAGGCAGAAGAGTCGTCGGGTACAGGCAGGGTTTGTTAACAGTCTAGCAGCAGAAGTACAAAAGGAGCAGGCAATCGGGTGGTCGTAGGCAAGCCGGGGGTCGGTGCAGGCAGAGTTGAGACAAGGTCGGGGCAAGCCGGGTCACAGGAACTGGTAACAGGTTTACAGGTCACTCAGGAAAACAGGTCACACGCTGTAGACCAGACAGCACTTACTACAGGAAGCAGGAAGTTTAAATAGAGCTGCTCCTCTAAGAATTAGAGGAAACAACAAACAAATGCTATTAACCCTCCGCACCGTCTTCTAACAACATATTTATAAAAAGTTTTGTCTGAAGTTAAAGTGGATGTAAACCCACCACTCACCCAGTATAAACTAATGGCAGAGTATTAATGCATATATACATGCAAGCCTCATGCATTTATCCCTACCTTGTAAAAGTCAATCCCTTTAGCAGTAGAAGCCCCACAAAACTCTGGAATTGGTGGGTGGGTCTCTTTGCCATAGCTCAGTGGGCAGAGTTGTGATGTCACAGGACTCCCCGTCCACCTCTCTACTCTCCTATTACTGAGTTTTGAGTAACATCCAGTCAAAACTCAGGAAAGGCATCAGCATGCCTAATCATGTTGAGGTGTGGAGCAGCCAATCCTGGGAGAACTGGAGAAGAAAGGAGGGGGGATGTGAAGCTGCAATTGTACACAGTTTTTCCGTCAGGAGATAAAGAAATCAGATGTCAGTCACAAACCTATCTGTGTGTCGTTTTTTTATCTTACTACAAAAAGACAAGAGGATTACTCAGAGCTGGATTAACTCTTAATGGCAAGACTGGGCACATATGACTTGGCATTCTCTACTGTACCAGGTAGAAGTCTTCATTATTTTTTTTTTCAGGTTTACATCCATCATGTTTAATGTATAGGCAAAGTCAAAACATTTTATTTTGGCGTTGGATAGATATAGGAATGAATAAGACCCTGCCAGAATTTGTTTTATGTCTATGAACCATCAGAGAGATTCATCTTCACTTCCTATCCCAGGGATAAATCAGGAAGTAAGAGGAAATGTTTCCAAAGTGAAGGGCATTCCTATGTTAGACAGCTATAACCAGTTTTGACTTTATATACGCAAGTGCACTTCATTATTTTCCAATTTTGTATGTAGACGTAAGCTCACCATTGTGTTATATCAGGCTTTTTTTACACTTTTTAGCCCAGAGGAACCTGTAAAATAATTCTAAGGTCTCTGGGAACCCCTGGTAAAAAATATTACATTTACAGGTCATGGACATTAGCACGATTAGTAAGCTGTAGGTTGTTTTAAATAGGATAATAAAGAAAATGGCATGACGGGAAAATGACGCCTAGATTATTTTACAACACTCCTCTGCTCTATGCAGCAATAATAATTACATGAAACTAATAATAATGGGCAGATGATAAAAACAAACTGAAAATTGTAGTGTCCTCGGACCAGATGTCTGTGGAAAGGTGTGTCTTTACATTGGTAGTCAATGGAAAAATGCTCCCTCGCATTGGTGGTCAATGGAGAGAAGCCCCTTTACGATGGTGGTCAGTGTAAAAGTGACCCCTTGCATTGGATGTGAGTGGGAAATTGTCCCCTTACATTGGTGGCCATTATAGGTGGAAGATCAATCTGTCACTGCTCAGAGAACCTCCAGCAACTTCTGGAGAAATCCTAGGGTTCCAGTTAACCCTGGTGGAGAAAGCCTGTGTTATAGTATGCGTTTCATGTGTCTCCTTGTTTTATGTATGCAACTCCTGAATACACGGTCATAGGATCCAAGAGATAAAATCCTTCTGGGAAAAATAAAAAAGCATGTGTGTTTAGAATACATACTTCTTTTCTGATGATCCAATCAGCTCATCTAATGCTTATAGACATCATTAGGAACACAGGCTCACCAACACTTTGCTCCATTAGGATCACGTTTCTGTTTATTTTTACCTTGTATATATAGTATAAACTATATTTGTTTGTCTAGTGCACATCAATCTAAGTGATATCACCCTGAGGTATTATAATCCTCAGAAAACCAAAGCATGTGGGTGTTGTTTAATAGCAATGCAACATGATATAAACCCATGTGTGGCTTAAAAGAGAAGAAAAAATTTATACTCACCTAGGTGGATGCAGAATCGGTCCAATCAATCAAACACTGCTGATCACTCAGCTCTCTGTCTTCAGGCTGCAGAGAGCCAGTGACTGTCAGTCCCTGGCTCTCTGCTCTGCTCCTCCAGGCTGTATATGCTCCCGGGGTTCTGCCGAAAACTACAACTTGTGTAAATCTTCAATTGTTGCTGAAATCTCTAACCAGAAGTGAGGCGGTTGGAGATATCGTTGAGTTGGAGTTCTAGGCAAAACACCGGCTCTGTGCCATTAGCCATTAGCTGAAAACAGGTCACAGGAGTGCAGAACGAACTGCACTCCTGTGAACCACTGGAGAAGTACAGTCAAAAAAGATTTTGCTATTCTTCTCCTTTAACCACTTGCCTACCGCAGTCTGACAGCGACAGAGTGGCTCGTTATCGGAAACCACCGTCATTTGATGGCAGCTGCAATAACTAGTGCTGTGAGCGTGCGCGCGCCACCAGAGGCACGCTCGTACGGTCACTGTGTCCGAGGGGGGCCAGGGAGCGGGTAGGGTGGACTCGATCGCCGCCGGCTACCCGTGATGGCCCCCCCGCAGTGAGAGAACGGAGGTTCGTGTAAGTAAACTCGGATCTCTGTTCTCATAGAGGGGGAAGGGCGGTGATCACAGGCTTCCTCTATATGGAAGCCGTGATCATCCCCTTCCCCCAGCCAAGCCAGCCTACACACAGTTAGAACACTCCCAGGGAACACAGTTAACCCTTATAGCGCCCCTGCAGGTTAACCCCTTCACTGCCAATGACATTTACACAGTAATCAGAGCATTTTTATAGCACTGATCACTGTATAAATGCCAGTGGTCCCAAAAAAGTGTCAAAATGTTCCGACATGTCCGCTGCAATCTCGCAGTACCACTAAAAATCGCAGATCATCGACATTACTAGTAAAAAAAAAACCAAAACCCAGAAATGAATTCTCATTGTCCGTAAACGCGGCAACTTTTGCGCAAACCAATCAATAAACGCCGATTGTGATTTTTTCTTACCAAAAATATGAGGAAGAATATAAATCGGCCAAAACCGATGGAAAAAATGTTTTTTTATATTTTTTTTTGGATTCGTATTTTAGCAAAAAATAAGAAATTTGTTTTTTTTTTTTGCAAAATTGTCGCTCTTCTTTTGTTTATAGCGGCGATCAGAAATGATGCAGAGGTGTTCAAATACTACCAAAAGAAAGCTCTGTTTGTGGGAAAAAAAGGACGCAAATTTTTTTGGGTACAACATCGCACGGCCGCGCAATTGTCAGTTAAAGCAACGCAGTCCCGAATCGAAAAAGTGCTCTGGTCCTAAAGTGGGAAATCCTTCCGGGGCTGAAGTGGTTAAAGCAAATTCACTACTTGGTAAAATGTACTAAATTATATGAATAAAAGATAGGAACCTAGGGGTGCCTCTATGTATCATACCGAAGCTTCATGAGTGCCCTGTGGGAATGGAAACCCAGGGCAATCTATTATGCAAAGTGTAACTTCTCCTGGGCATTCTAGTGTGGAAATTGTGACTTCTACAGGTGTGCTGGCCTGCTGCCTTCCACCTCCGGCATCTCGGTATTGGCATCACATTGGCATACAGCTTCATTAAGAATGGGTTGAAAATACTGTATATATAGTATATATTGTGAGGCACTGGTAAGCAGGATTGCAGACTGTGTGTGTGTTATAAACTTTTTGTTTTCTCAAATGTTATAGTCGTATTAAACCAAAAACCAAAAATGTAATATATTGCAGCTTACCAATCCCCATGTGTGCCCCCACAGGAAGCCGCTTCCCATGAGGGCACTTGTGCGTGCTTGTTCCCGGACCACCCTGCGGTGTTCACTGACACAGATAATGGGACTTGGAAGGAATGCATCAAGGTAAAAAATGTTTAGGTTTTAGAACCACTTTAAGCCCTAGTTCACATTGAGCGCGGCTTTGAAATTGTGCAACTTCATCTGAAATCGCACAATACCAAAGCCACATGACAGTGCGACTTTGGGGGTGATTTTAAAGACATCTGTGCAGCTTCATGCTCAGATGTCTATTGAAGTTGCACCGAAAATCGCCAAAAGTAGTGCAGGAACTACTTTTGCCAATTGGTGCTGCGCCGCAAAGTCGGCATCGCACTGATTGGAATGGTGACATTGCCGGCAATAGACTGCGACTTGTCATGCAATTTGACCTGTCAAATCGCTCCAATGTGAATGAGGGCTAAATTCTGTTTGGGTCCTAGAATCCATAGGCTTTGTAGAGCTTTGGGTGGGATAACAAATTCGTTCCTAGGTCTACATCTTACCTGATAGCCAGACCTCATTATTAGTTTCCGCTGTGCACAGGCCTTTATATTTGTTAGCCGACTGATGTGCAGGGATGGAGCCTGTTGCTAGGTTAAAAGGCCGAGTGTTATCAGAACACTATTGAGAACAGCATTGCACACTGTTAGTCAGGAACTTACATGAGTTTAGTTAGTGGCTCAGAATAGCAGTTATTTTTTTTGGTTATGCTATGACCTTGCTGTACAATGCACTCCTGCACGATACTGCATTTGCTTCCTTTCAAAAGCAGACTGTTCCTAGGTACCTCTGTCTTGTGCATGGTTTATTGCTGCCAACACCAGTTCTAAATGCAGAAGGTTACATGCATTCTCTGCATTAAAGTAAAAAACCTTCCGTGTGCAGCACCCCCCACCAGCCCTCCCCCTTATACTTACCTGAGCCCACTCATGATCCAGCGCTATGCACGAGACCAGTTTCTTTCTCTGCTCTCCCTCCTCACATAGCAGATTGATAACAACGTGAGCCATTGGCTCCGGCTACTGTCAATCAAATCTTGTGATGAGGGAGCAGGGGACAGGGCCAAGTTGGCTCAGGATCAAGCCCACAGGTGTGCCACCATAGGAAATGGCTTCCTATGGTGGCACACCAAGAAGAGAAGCACCAGTGGGGGACCCTAGAAGAGGAGGATCGGGCTGCTCTGTGCAATACCATTACACAGAGCTGCTTAGTGCGGTCAGTTTTTAACAGTAAAGCAGGAGGACTAGCAGGAACACCAGGGAGTTCACACAAAAAGAACAGGATACTCTTTCACACAAGTACATGGTACAGCAGCCACATATCAGGAATATGAAGTTTTGGTGTAACAAAAGCTTTAAACAAATCTTTGTGAGATCTCAGTAGCTCAAAAACTCTTTATGTGAAATAAACCAATGTTTTTTTTTTTACATATCTAAGTATATATATATATATATATATATATATATATATATATACACATACATATACATATATATATATATACATACAGTATCTCACAAAAGTGAGTGCACCCCTCACATTTTTTGTAAATATTTTATTATATCTTATGTGACAACACTGAAGAAATGACACTACAATGTTAAGTAGTGAGTGCACAGCTTGTATAACAGTGTAAATTTGCTGTTCCCTCAAAATAACTCAACACACAGCCATTAATGTCTAAACCGCTGGCAACAAAAGTGAGTACACCCCTAAGTAAAAATGTCCAAATTGGGCCCGAAGTGTCAATATTTTGTGTGGCCACCATTATTTTCCAGCACTTCCTTAACCCTCTTGGGCATGGAGTTCACCAGAGCTTCACAGGCTGCCACTGGAGTCCTCTTCCACTCCTCCATGACGACATCACAGAGCTGGTGGATGTTAGAGATCTTGCACTCCTCCACGTTCTGTTTAAGGATGCCCCACAGATGCTCAATAGGGTTTAGGTCTGGAGAGATGCTTGGCCAGTCCATCGCCTTTACCCTCAGCTTCTTTAGCAAGGCAGTGGCTGTCTTGGAGTTGTGTTTGAGGTCATTATCATGTTGGAATAATGCCCTGGGGCCCAGTTTCCTAAGGGAGGGGATCATGCTCTGCTTCAGTATGTCACAGTACATGTTGCCATTCATGGTTCTCTCAATGAACTGTAGCTCACCAGTGCCGGCAGCACTCATGCAGCCCCAAACCATGACATTCCCATCACTATGCTTGACTGTAGGCAAGACACACTTGTCTTTGTACTCCTCACCTAGCATCTGAACCAAATACGTTGGTTTTGGTCTAATCAGACCATAGGACATGGTTCCAACAATCCATGTCCTTAGTCTGCTTGTCAGAGCAGAGCAGTGTTTTGCACAGAGCAGCCCAGAGCATTTTTCGAGTCCCCGGCCAGCGCTCCTGGCCCCTCCATTCTGCCAAGTGCCCCTTCAAGCATGGAATGCATGAAGGCAACAAAACTTAAACCACTTTAACATGCTGTCGAACTCAATGCAATGTACTCCAATGCAAGAAAACAAGCTGCTATTGTGTGGCCCTCTGGAATTGTCTATCCTTTTAGAATTTGAAGATGACCACTTTTGCGCTACAGTATAGTATAAATAATATCTATTTTTGGAAAGTAGAACCCCCTCATAATGTCTACAGCAGTTGGGACTGCCCAGCACTCCTGTGTTCTCAACAATAGATTCACTTAGTAATATAAGAAGCTGTCACCTTTTCAAAAGGTGCAAAGAACTATTTATTTCAGATGGCCTGACCCTTCAAAATTGGCTATTCTCCTAAACTAAAAATGATTAGCCGGTTAAAAGAGAAAAAAGTTTTTATTGTAATAGTCACTCTAAGTCCATATATTTTTTCCCTTCAGATAGATGTCTACAGTCTGATAGCATACATCATTTAACGCACTTCCCCTGAGCTCGCTCTGAGGGTCATCCTGGACTTATCCCAACCTATGATTGAACAGTGAAGCAGCCCAGTGTTCATTGCTCTGTCACTCTGCTCCTTCCTCCTATCAGCATGCTTTCTGACAGGAGATAAACTGGCCAACTCCTTGTACTGATTCTTCCTCTCACACTGTATCCCTCCTGTAAATGGACTGCATAAGGTTGATGCCTGGGCAATTTTTTTCTTTTTTTACATTAACTTAGGTGCTGGGTTATAACAGTCAACAAAGGGTACGTTCTACTGGGGACATGAGCCAGACTGGGCCATTATAACCTCCTGCGCTTAAGCGTGGCGGTAAGGATATGTAACACTTTTCTACCTGGCTGGTTAGTAGATATGGTGCTAAAGGTCTTGCTGGCCTCGTAGGACTGTTGGTGTTCTCACATACATTGGAAATAACAACAAAAACAGGCACACCGACCTATTGCATTACCAAAATGACAATTTATTTCGAAACAAACTCGACTCTCTTTGACTATGTAGAAGAGGGCTCGACCTATGAAACGCATAAGCCTTAGGATGCTACGCTTCCACAACACTAGCTAAGTACCGTGGGCCTAGAGGCAGTCTCATTTGCATCCTTCTTTATGCCAATGCATGACATACACACTCTCTGCCCCTGTATTCACCTAAAAACCAGACAGACACACAGAAGGTATGTAGGATATCAATGTCAATTATAATGCAAGGAACTGTAGAGAATTATATTTTTTAATGATTCAAATATAGTCTCTGCCCACTCCTTCAGATGACAGTTGGGCTTCCTCCTCAGATTGGCAGTTGGTCTGCAGAACACAACCTCCACCATATTCAATTGTGATTTTAAATGCATGGTCCTTCTATCTATCTACTGTATATATATATATATATATATATATATATATATATATATATATATATATATATATATACATACACACACACGAACACATACATACATACAGTATATAGTATAGATAGCACTTGCATTAAAAAATAATATATACAGGCGGTCCCCGGGTTACAAACAAGATAGGGACTGTAGGTTTGTTCATAAGTCGAATTTGTTTGTAAGTCGGAACAGGTACATTTTTTAAGTGTAGCTTCAGCCAAAACAAATCTTTTTAAGCTTTTTGGATAGCACAGGGAAGGGTTAACACCCATGTGATGTTTGTTTTGCTGTCTATGTTTCTGTTCAGAAGATTTCATATTACTTTCTGTCACAATGATAATTGGATTTTGAAAATTTTGAGGTGTTGTGGAAACAAACCTTGGTGATAAAGCATCAGTGGAGACACCTTTTTCCCATAATAACTCTTACAGGAGTGAATTTCGCGGACATATATAATAAAAAATTACGTTCACGATAGATATGATATATGACATACATACATAC
>BLSH010214066.1:1676548-1699883 GCA_018402905.1 Glandirana rugosa | reverse complement strand
AGTTACCGCTCTGTTTACACTGGATGTGATCGGCTGTGAAGTAGATCACAGCCGATCACAAGGTATCAGCCGCCGGCCGGCGGCTGATACCTGTGTCGGTGACAGGCAGTGTTCCCCAGGAACACGCCGCCACCGACACGCACGCGCAGCGCGCTCCCGATCGCGCGCATGCGCCGTGCGAACGGCAGGCGTGCCGTTTGTGATCAGCTGTGACTTCGTCACAGCCGATCACGTAGTGAACAGCCATAACCAATGGCTGTTCACCCCTGTCGGTGAAGCGGCGTGACGAAGTCACACGCCGACACCGACAGAGCCGGGATGCGCGCGCCCGATCGCGCGCAATCCCGGCTTAAAGGGAGGACGTCATATGACGTCCACCCGCTGGGAGAGCAGGACCGCTCCGCCGTCATTTGACGGTGGGCGGTCCTGAGGCGGTTAAAAACTGACTACACTAAGCAGGAGAACACACCGTGGTCAGTTCTCAAGCTATGCTGGGAACTCAGTGTACTCTCCTCCAATGATCATACTTGTCCTGACACGCCCCCACTGCATACCGATTGACTGGGAAGCTCAGTGTGCTGCTGCTTCTCCACCCCCAGCTCTTATGCAGCTGAGAACAGAGGGAATGTGATATTTTATAAAAAAAGGTATTTATAATTTAATTATATTTTTTTATATCTATACAAAAAATGTTTTGCCTTTCATTTCTATTTCTAACTGAATGGGATGTTTTACAAGGTGATCGTTTACAATCACTTTAAAGCAGTATTAAACCCAAAATCAAAGGTTTATTATATTTCAGCTTACCAATCTCTAAATACAGTGGCTGCATTCGTTTTCTTTTTTAGGCTTTTTTCTCTCTTTATTTTCACCTATCCTGATCCTGTCAGTATGTCATATTTTTTAAAGTGGTTGTCAAGTAATGACAATTACTTTCAACTACAGGTAAGCCTATATTCAGGCTTACCTGTAGGTCCCGGGAATATCTCCTAAAGTTGCACCGTTTAGGAGATATTCCCTGTATCCGCATGTGCCATGCGCAGTGAAGGAACGGCCCGCCAATCACATTGCTGGAGCCCGCGCTGTGATTGGTCGGCGCCCGGGATCCCGGAAGACGACGGACACAGCATACAGTGGTACTACAAAAACAAATTAGAATGGAAGGGGCATGCTCCTAGTGCATTACCAAAAACTATTTATTCAATAATAGGATCAATAAAACATGGAAACTCACAAGGTGGCAAATAATAGTAGGCCATAAAACCACACAATGCTGAACAGTGTGGACACACGTGCCCTGTTCACATCGCAGGGCATACAGCCGATGCGTTTCAGGAGCGCACCCCCTTCCTCAGTGCTAGGCTACTCTGAACACCTAAAGGAAAGTGCTTTAAGTAGGAAAATCCTCATTCAAACCCCCCCCCCCCCCAAAAAAAAAAGAAGACAGAGAAAAAAAGTGAATGATTGAAAATATGATTATTAATTAATATTAATTTTAATTTGTCATCGCAAGGTTAAATAATACATATAAAATACACATAAAAAAAGTTCCTTGGATCCCTTTAACATAAAATCACTTGCACCATATTGGTGCACCAGAAGTGAGAGTGGGGTTGAAGAGTATGTAAGCCCTTATATATGCCAAGTTAAGTGGCTGGCCTCAGGTGATACATAGAGGTGAAACAAATCCTCCTACATAAGGCGTACGTGATCCCCCAACTCCGCACAGCACACAGGAACCAAGCTGAGGCTGTCAATCACAGACTGTGCCCTTCTGTCACCTTTTTTTTCTTGGTGTCATGAAAACTTGTCAGAAGTGGCTCATGCTGACATCAGAGCAATGAGGCAGAATGCAGAAATGACACCTACTGCTTTGGTTTGAAACAAGTACACACTATAGAGGGATATGCTTTGCTCATTTGTGAGGTGTACAACCACTTTAGCTCCTCTCTTAGACAACTGTCCCTGGAACAGCTATCCCCCCATTGCAAGATTTACCATTATGTGTTTCTCCCATGCCATTTGTATAATTATGGATTTCCCATCATTTTCTGTATGGAGAACCAATGTCAAAAGAGCGGAAAGTAACGGGAGACCAAAAACATAGAGGGTGAATCTACCTAGCGGGAACACAGACAACTTTGGCGGGGGTTCTAGTCCTTCCCTTACTCTATCCAAAACTGAAAAAAAGGTTTTGGCTATATATACAATTTAATTAAAGTGCTATTAAACCCACAACAGTAAAATCTGTCTGTATATGCAGAATAGCATGCTTGCTATACTCACTGTGTAACTTAAGGGGTTAATCCTCTGTATTGTGTAAAGGGCTGTTTGATTTTGTATGGCCAGATACTTCCTTCTTGCCCTGTCTACTATATTAGACTATACTATACTAAATTCAGGCAGTGTGGAAAGGTTGCACATGCTCTGTTCGATCTTCCTTTTTCACATAGACACAGACTACAATGCATTTCTAGAGGCAGTGATTGTTTATTTCTGAACTGAGCATGTCATTGGCAAAGCACCAATCAGCTCTGGCCAGGTTGTGGGTGAAGGGTCACTGATGCAAAGGAAGTTACATCATCAGAGTGAAATCTCCTCCTATATGAACACTGGGAAAGTCCTGGTTACTTGCAATTTATCACCTGACTGCAATATACAGATGAAAAAAAAAAGGTATATAGCAGCAGTATTTTGATATAAAAAGAAGATTTAGAAGCTGTGTGCACTGTATATTTCTGGGTTTAAATATATCTCTAATATGTCAATTTTTTGCAATCAAATGTTTATTAGGTTTTAATATATATCAAATGCATTAGTTACTTTTATGAAAACAGATGAGATAAACAGAAAACTAGGCTCTCACAGGCTAGCAAGAACTATTTTAGCAGATGTCCTAAAGCAATAGTTAAATGGAGTCTGTACAAACTGGGTCTCATTGAGACACACAAGACAAGAAAACAACTCCCGTCTTGGTCAGAGAAACACTGTCGGGCTTAGCAGTAGGATCCCCTGTCTCTGGAGCAGTGACCTTAATACTATGCTACTCCTTCAGCCCATACATAAAAATAACACAAGCAGCTATTTGAGTAAGAGAAGCCATAAAGAGCAATTACGACATTTCTTGGTATCAGCACCTTCCTCCCGTGCAGCCCAAAATAAGCAACCATGAGTATAATTATTTTTGTTGGCCTAAAAAAGCAAAATGGTCCAGGCAGGGGTTAACCAGCAGAGAGGTGCTCCTTGGAACTTTAGCATGGAAGGGATGAATGGAGAAGCACTGTGAGCAAATCTGGCTTGGCGACTCATTCTCCAATGCCGTGGTCGCTTGCTTGGCCCTCGGAAAAATGTGTTTCTCGCTTTTCCTTCAGGAACAGACGTCTCGTTGTGCTGAGACCGGCAGTGCTGCTGAGAGAAAAATGTCTCCCCTCGGATGCTGCAGACAAAGAATAACACTGCTCCCTCCAGACCAAACAGCGTGCCTTTGGTGTCAGACAGAGGTATGTGTTGTTCAGGGGTGATGTTTAGACACTCGTGGATGATGAGAGGAAACCGTCTCCTCGTTTCAAGGTATAAACATGACAGAATTAGCATTCTTGATTGCGCAGGCTCTTCTCAGTAGCTGGTGGAGCAGCCTGGACATTTATTAAATTGGACAAGAATATTATATCGTTCAGAAATATAGAATTTGGGCCTTGAGTAGGACATCTAACTTCCAATTAGGGTTGCCACCTCATTCCTTTAAAACCGAACACATATGAATTGCACAGGTTTTGTAGCTGATTAAGGTGATAATTAAACTCACTTGGTGCCTTATCTACATTAAATTAGCCTCAGAACCTGTGTAATTCATGTGTGTTCAGGTTTAAAGGGATGAGGTGGCAACCCTACTTCCAATAAGGCTGGGGTCACACTATCAGACAAAAAAAAACGGAGTTTTGATCCTACTTTGCCCTGCAACATCGGTCCTACTTCTGTCCTACTTTGGTCCTACTTCCATCCAGGGGAGGGCTGGCAGCCTGAGGCCTGGGGGGCAAGTCCAGTCAAGTGGCCCAATAACCACCGAATCAGCTCACCATCCATGCCCACCTGGTTTTAGAATGGATATTGATGTTATGAAGCAAGTCAAATATGATACAACGTGGTAACATAATTTAATGTTAATTGCAAGAAAGGAGGTTTAACAAAAACAATGCATCAATGCAGCTCATCAGTGCCCAGCAATGCAGCCTCATCAGTGCCTATCAGCTTAGCCTCACCAGTGCCCATCAATGCAGCCGCACTAGTGCCCATCAAATGCAACCTGATCAGTGCCCATCATGCAGGCTCGCCAGTGCCTATCAGCACAGCTGGCCCTGGGTGCCCCCTCCCCCCCTTTGCCTGCAGTTAGTTGGAGGCTGTGCCCCTGCTTCCTTCCTCCACAAGAAGAGAAAAGTGTGAGCGGGCAGCGGCTGTCGGCCATTTTGAATGTAAGTTAGGGTGGCCTGGGGGGCAATTGCCACCCTGCCTCCTGGCCCAGCCCTTCCCTGCTTCCATCCGACTTGAATGAACAAGATAAGATTTTGCTCCGACTTTGAGATAGTGACTTGTCCTTTGACCAAACAATCCCAGTGTGAGATAAATTCCTTTTACTGCTGCTGTAATCACCAAGTTGGATGTCACAAGTTGGATGGTTAGAACAAGGATCCAACTTTGATCCTACTTCAGTGATAATCAATGGGCTGAAGTCGGATCAAATTAGTACAGGAACCTTTTTCAAAGTCAGACCGACTTGTATCGGACCAGTTAAGACGGCTCTCATAAGGAAACACTGATTTAGTTACGTAATGCGAGTTCTGCTCACAATGTCGGTCCGTTTGTCAGACAAATGTGAACCCAGCCTAACAGTTAAAGTGGTTGTAAACCTCAGACATGAAATATGAACAAAGCCTATCCCTCTATAGTATGTACTTGTCTCAATTAAGAGCACTAAGTGTAATTTCTGTCTGCTGCTTCATTCCTCTGCTATCAGCATGAATCATTTCTGACAAGTTTTACTAACAAGAGAAAAATGGTGACAAATGAGGGACCTCCCACAGATCACATCCTCAGCTCTGTTCCTGTGGGCTATGTGAAGGGGGGGGGGGTCCCTTCCCTCCAATCAGCTCTCACAGCTCTCCTCATTGAGCTCTCCACCCCCTTTTTTCTGAACTCTTAGACAATGAGACAAGCTTTGTAAACTTAGCACTTTGAATGGATGTAGAGAAAGGAGGATAAACAGGTACAACTTATGTAGAAGGATTTGTTTCATCTCTGTCTATCATCTGAGGCCAGTTACCTTACTGGGTTTATATAAGGGTTTACAACCACTGTAAAGTGATTGGAAAGTCTCACTTTTTTTTTTTTTAAATAACAAACATGTTATACTTACCTCCTCTGTGCAGTTGGTTTTGCACAGAGCAGCCCCAATCCTCCTCTTCTCGGGTCCCTCTTTGCTGCTCCTGGTCCCTCCCTCCTATTGAGTTCCCCTCTCAGCCAGCAGCTTCCTATGGGGGCACCCGAGCCGAGTCAGAGCTCCGTGTATCCATTCAGACACAGAGTCCAGACCCGGTTCCGCCCCTCTCTCCCTTGATTGGCTGACTTTGAATGACAGCCGTGGGAGCCAATGGCACCACTGCTGTGTCTCAGCCAATAAGGAGGAGTGTCCTGGATGGCTTAGACATTCGTGGCCCTCGCTGGAGAGAGATGGGGTTCAGGTAAGAAATTAGGGAGTGATGGGGAGGCTGCTACACACAGCAGAAGAATGCATTAAGATAAAAAAACTTCTGCCTTTACAACTCCTTTAACTACCTGAAGCTAAGCGATGTACCCATATGTCGCTAGACTTCTAGTGGTTATACCGTGATGATGCCTGTCCCAGTACCGTTTTTTAGAGCCAATGGTCGGCTCTCTTGTAAAAGCAATTCTAGTAGCCAATTACCCGCTGAATTGCTTTTACAAGCAGCAGGAAGGGATGCCCCCCCCCCCTCCCGCCACCTTTCATAGCTTTACCGGGATCTTCCGTTCCACCAGCGGTGCTTCTGCAGGCTGATCACAGAGCTGAACAAAGACTGGATCGGCTTTGTTTGGCTCTATGATATAGTAACCCAGAAGCGATGACCTTATATCACGTCCAGTTTACCTGGATGTAAACGGTGCCATTTTTAAAAAAAGAAATGCATTTGATCACACGGTTCTTAGTGTAATCAAATGCTTTTAAAAGCAGCTAATGGATCTGGGGTTTTATAGACCCAAAATTTCTCCATAAAGACTTCCTTTAACATGCCTATTGCTGTCACAGGGGATGTTGACATTCCATGTGACAGCATTGAAAGTAATCAAAAAGAAAATTAAAGTGACGCACGCAAACTGTTTTTGTCCCACACGTGAGGTATCACTGTGAATATCAGATCATGGGCAGTAATTTTAGCACCAGACCTCCAGTGTAAATCTAAAATGGTAACTTGTAAAAGCTTTTAAAGTGTCGCCTATGGATAGTAAAATTTACGTTGTTTGTCGCCGTTGCACAGGCGTGAACAATTTTAGTGCATGACATGTTTGGTATCGATTTACTCAGAGTAACATCATCTTTTATATTTTACCAAAATGGGCTATGCATTGTGTTTTTGGATTAAAATTCCAAAATAAAAATTTGCAATTGAAAAACTGCTGCACAAATACCGTGTGACATAAAAAGAATTGCAAAATCCACCAATTTATTCTCTAGGGCCTCTGCTTTAAAATGTATATATAATGTTAGGGGATTCTAAGAAATTTTCTAGGACAAAATACTGATTGTTAAATCTGAATAAAAAGTGCCAAAAAAGGACTGGGGGTCAAGTGGTTAAATGATACAGAGCAGAAAGTATTCATACAAGAAGTCAAACCGTTGCATGAGCTAAGCAATTGCAATGTAACTGTACAGCAATGTCATCATGTATTGAGAAAAACATAACAACAGGTGAGAATGAACTGTCATCTCCAATGTGGGTGGAAGAGTGGATGGAAAAGAAAAAATGGTAATTTTCCCTTTTATCTATGCTGATTAAGCAGGGATGATCTGGTCCCTGCAGATTGCACCCCACAAGTGCTGCCCCGTAAATGTCCCCTTACATCACATTGCCTCTGTCCCCTTGCCAACTGAAGCCAATGTGAAATACCCAGTAATTCCAGGTATGGGAAGCATGTGTTCGCCTCCCCACCCATGATGCAGTGCTGGGTTCTGCAGCAGCTTTTGTCCAGAATGGAAGGAGGGGTAAAAAAAAGTATAAGCAACACATTTACATACATCCCAACTTTTTGAGATGGGAATGAGGGACACCTATTAGCAAACATATGTAGGCATAGGTCACACCACCTTAACCGGTTTCACACCGCGCGCTGTATATTTACGCCGGCGGTGTGGACGCTGAGCGCGAATCGCCGTAGAATGGCAGCGATTCGCGCAGGCGCAGCTAGGGGGCGATCGCGAGTCGCCGGCGGCACGCTCTCGTGCCTGACACACTCCGGAGGAGTGTGCCCGCGGCTCGGGTGGACCAGATGTCCGCCGGCGAGTCGCGATGAGCTGCTACAGCCAGAGAGCGGGGAACCGCCAATGTAAACACGGCGGTTCCCGGCTCTTTCAATGGGGACATAGAAGATCTACTGATCCCTGTCAATGGGATCTGTTAAATCAACTATGTCCATGTTAGCCCAGCCCCCCCACAGTTAGAACACACCCAGGGAACACTGTTAACCCCTAGATCTCCCCCTGCATGTTAACCCCTTCACTGCCAATGACATTTTTACAATAATCAGTGGACATTTAAATTTCTGATCGCTGAATAAATGTTATTGGTCCCAAAATAGTGTCAAAAATGTCCGACATGCCCGTCCCAACATCACAGTACCGCTAAAAATCACAGATCGCCGCCATTACTAGTAAAATATAAAAAAAAATAAAAACCCCAGAAATTAATTCTCATCATCCGTAAACGCGGCCACTTTTACGCAAAGCAATCAATAAACGCCGATTACGAATTTTTTTACCAAAAATATGAGGAAGAATATAAATCGGCCAAAACCGATAAACATTTTTTTTAATATCTTTTTTGGATTTGAATTTTAGCAAAAAGTAAGAAATATTGTTTTTTTTTGCAAAATTGTCGCTCTTTCTTTGCTTATAGCGGCGATCAGAAATGACACAGCGGTGATCAAATACCACCAAAAGAAAGCTCTATTTGTGGGAAAAAAGGACGCAAATTTTGTTTGGAGGGCGCAATTGTCAGTTAAAGCCACGCAGTGGCGAATCGCAAAAAGTACTCTGGTCCTAAAGTGGGAAATCCTTCCTGGGTTAAAGTGGTTAAAGGAGAATTATGCAAAAAAAAAAAAAAAGATTAGTTAAAATAAAAGTGCTTTTTTTTAACCACTATTATTCCTTTATACTGGCTTTCTAAAATTTACAATTGCAATTTTGAAATTGGATGAAAGGTTTAGCACTGGGAAACACTTTTTGAAAGATAAAGCATTTTATTTACAAGTATATAAATCAGACCAAAATGAGGGACATATGAGGAGGAAAGAGGGACAGAGGGACTTTGTTCCAAATCAGGGACAGTCCCTCAAAATCAGAGACAGTTGTATTTAAATAATAACTCCATCATCTCTTATTGATATTGTTAAGTTAAAACTTTTTTTCCCCCTTTTTCCCTTATTTTGGATTTCTTTTTTATATTTTTCTTTTGTAGTCATTCTGTTGTCAAAGGTGTAGGCTTCTATTCACTGTAATATACTTACAGGTAGAAATCTATTGTCCAAAAATAAAAAAATATATACAGTATATATTGTGGCAGGGTGACCTCATGCCACTCTGTAAGATGGTGGTTTACGCCAGATTTTCTAAGAAACAGGCACACTAATGGCACAGGTGGGTGCTGGCTTCATATGAGATCCAAAGTTAGAGCTCAGAGCCCAACCTACCCGAGGAGGTGAGTGTGTAAAGGGAGTTGTAAAGGGTGTCCAGGGTGGGACAGAGCAAGGCCCAAGCCTGAGAGAGAGTGCAGGAGGAACAGAGCAGCTAGGGATCTACGAGGAAAGACGCTCCGTTGAGGTACAGCATCTGTGCACGAACATTGGGACATGTTTGATGGTCAGCAGGACCACTGTGGTACTAATCAGAGCAGTAAAGCTATTACAAAATAGCCAGGAGGCTGAATGTTATGTTTATTGCATTGATGGTGGGAACCCCCCCGGGAAGACATACCTGTATGAACTTTGACTTTCTTTTAAAAAGAAGTGGGCAGGAAAGCCCTGATAACTATTTCTGGGGTGGAGTAAACTCACTGTTTTGGTGCTACCATTGAGCTAAGAAACCCAGATGTGTCACTATATATATATATATATATATATATATATATATAATATATAAATACACAGCATATATAGCAAAGACCAGGGGTCTCCAAATTTTCTAATCAAAGGGCTAGTTTTCCTGTCCTTCAGACTTTGAGCGGGCTGGACTGTGGCCAGTGTAAGTAGAAAATTCCCTGCCATTAATGGGAGTAATAAAATGCCCATCATTGGCATCAGTGGGAAGTATAATGTCCCATTGTTGGTATCAGGGGAATAAATAGTGCCCCATCATTGGTGTCCATGGAAGGACTAGTGCCCCATCATTGGTGTCAGTGGAAGGAATAGTGCCCCATCATTGGTGTCAGTGGAAGGACTAGTGCCCCATCATTGGTGTTAGTGGAAGGAATAGTGCTACACCACTGGTGTCAGTGGGAGGAATAGTGTCCAAAGGGCCAGATAAAAGCAAGCAAAGGGCCGCATCTGGCCCCTGGGCCACAATTTGAAGACCACTGGCATATACAATTGAAAGACAAGCCATATTGTCATTTAACCACTTCCCTACCACCATATGCAGAATAGCGGCCGGGAAGTGGTTCAGTTATCCTCACTGGGCGGCATATGACGTCCAGCAGGATAACATGTGGGGGCGCGCATCGCGGCGATTGGTGGTGCGGTGTGTCAGTCTGACCCATTACCGACCATTGGAAGCTCTTTGCCATGTGAGCAGCCCTCACCAATCACGGCTGGTCACAGTGTAAACAGGAAAAGACGTTTACCGGCTTTTCCACTACTCTCGTCTGCAGACGCAAGTATTGGAGAGCCGATCGGCTGCTCTCCTGACAGGGGGGTCTGTGCTGATTGCTTATCAGCGCAGCTTCCCCTAGGGTCGCCACCCTAGACCACCAGGGAGCCCACGCAGGGACCACCAGGGATGGGCCAGGAAGCCGATCCTGACCACCAGGGAGCCGATCCTAGACCACCAGGGAGCCCACCCTAGATCAACAGGTAAGGGGTACAGTGCCCAACATGGATGGCGCTCAGTGTCAACTTCAGATGCCACCCTAGCCCACCAGGAATGGGCCCCTATTAGTGCATCTATCATCTGCTGCCCACCAGTGCCCCCGATCAGTGCCCACCAGTGCCACCTACCTCTGCCACCTATCATTGCCCCCCAGTGCCACCTATCAGTGCCACCTATGAGTGCCCATCAGTGCTGCTTATCAGTGCCGCCTATCAGTGCTGCATATATGTGCCTTATCAGTGCCGCCTCATCAGTAACAATCAGTACTGCCTCATCAGTGCCCGTCAGTGCAGCCTCATCAGTGCCCATCAGTGATGGAGAAAATGTACTTATTTACAAAGTTTTTTGACAGAAACCGAGTTGTTTATAGCACCAAAAATAACCGCCGGAGTGATCAATTACCAAGAAAAATAAAGCTTTATTTGTGGGAACAAAATGATAATTTTGTTTGGGTACAATGTCGCACGACCGCGCAATTGTCATTCAAAGTGCAACAGCACTGAAAGCTGAAAATTGGTCTGGTAGAGAAGTGTTCTAAGTGCCTGGTATTGAAGTGGTTAAGCCCCTTTCACACATGCGGACTGCTGAGGTCTGCCTGTCCGTTTTTCTGGAGGACCTGATCGGAACCTCCATTCACCTCTATGGAGCGACGAATGTCAGCGGTGACATGTCCGCTGACATCTGCCGCTATCTGATCTGATCCGGTCTGGTAAATTCAGACGTATGGAAACCCTATTTTCCATCCGTCTGGTGGATCGGATGAAAACGAAAAGGCGGATGCGTTTTCATCCGAGCTCCCATAGAGGACAGCGTGGTTCTGACAGGTCCGTCTCCGCACAGTGAGAGGAGATGGATCTGTCATTCGCCTGCTCAGCAGGGATCAACCATTTGATCCCTGCTGAGCAAGTGGAGTCCGTCAAAACAGACTGCCCCGTGCGAAAGGGGCCTTAATGTTATTAAAAATTACCTTTCCGTGATTGGCTCACTGATTTTCCCATAAGTCTGCACTAAGCTATAAGTCAAGTTTTAGGACCGCCCCTGCAATAGGAAATTCAGTTTTGGTGGGATACTCCCAAAGTGTTAAATACTCCTAAAGGGATGCAGACTCTGCAGCATTTTTCAACAGAACACAGAGTGTACCAGGTGGTTGTATTGAACCAGACCCCAACCCCATTCAGATTCAACCTCCAAAGGACATGGTGAAACAAACTGTCATTTCTTCAGAGCAGCAAATGTTAGGAATCTGCAACAACGTTTGTTAAAATTCTGGCATTAATCACAACAAAATGGCAATTACACTTTCTGTAAACTCTTTCCTGTGCTCAAGTACAAGCACAAGTTCACTTTAAGAATCAATAGTTGGATGCAGGAAGCTGGTCAGCCCTCAGTTTTGAGAAGCAAACATGGTGTTTGCATGTCAGTCTGTAGTCTGAGCTTTGATCCACTTATTGGAGCCACTTTAGGTCTGGCCCCAGATGAGAAGGAAAGAGCTGAACAGCCAAGAAAAGTTACAAAGATGCTTTGCTGGCTGGTTCCCCCCAGGAGCAGTATGACTGCTGCAACTGCAAGCATGTATTGCTGGTTCCTCTCGATAGCTAACAGTTCATTTAGGTAACGGAAGAAATTCTCTAGTTATAGGGCCACCGGCCAACAATGTTAAAGGGATATTATAGTTAAAAATGGAAAGGCCACTGACCACCAACATAGCATAGGTTTGCATCATGCCCCTGGTTACCAAGGTAAAAGTGGCAATATTGTTAGAACTGCTGGCTACAAGTCAGTAAGTGCTGCTGGCCACCAGTAAAAAGGGACCCAGTCATCAGATATCCAGTAGGTCATTGGTCACCAGTGATATAAAAGTACACAAGAACAAGTCGCTGGCTAATATGAAGGGCCCCATAAATATTTTACTATTGTGCCCTATGTTCTGTAGTTCCACCTCCAGGATAAACCTTTAAACTACCAAACCTAAACTGTGCAATGAAAACAATTTAAGCATCTAGCAATGAAATTTAATGTGAAGATGCCATGTCAGTTTTGCTTTTACAATCGTACATGGCAACCTTTAGACTTATGACACTAATATCAATTAAAAATGAATGTACACACTTTTACATTCCTATCTGCCTTTCTGTTGTGGAAGAACTGTTAGGTGACCATGGAGTTACTAGGTGTGGATGGGGGAAATATATCTTTTTACAAGACAGTTGTCGGAGGTGCTCTCAGTAACAGAACTGAACACTACCTGCTGAACTGTTAGGAAAGAGACACCGAGAAAGTCATTTGCTCTCGTGTAAACAGATTTGAGTTGAGTGCTTGCACTGTAAGCTGATAAGGGACACCTTTTATACATACGGTTCACTATATGCTGCCAGGTCCTCCTTTAAGTCAGCCTTTAAAAGGACTTCCAATGGATTTGCTCTAAATCCATCTACACACAAATCTTAAGTCTAAATATTCAATGTTGACAGTTAACGAACAAAGAGCCTGTACAAAAGGGACGCAGTCTTGCCCTGCCTTCCCCTGAAACTAGATGACATTAGATGACACGATGCATTACAAGGCGCACTATGATGTTTCTGGAGCGCGCTGCGGAGACTGAAGTCAAATGCATGAATAACAATGAGTTTACATATGAAGAAAGCCAGCCGCTTGCCAAAAAAAGATACTGAACTCCACTTTAAAACCTGACATGAACACATCAGTTATTTTATAAGGTTGACAATGTAAAATGTGTAATGCACAATGAAAAAAAAAAAAAAAAGAAAAATTCAATATTTAGTATGCACAATAATGACTTTATTTGGGAGGAGAATTACAGATTACATTGTTCAGAATAAAACTATGTTGACAATCAGCGAACTAAGGTATATTTAATAAAATTATACAACAGGCTGCACTAAATGAGGATGACAGAATGGCACTGTCAATATTAACGATATCCCATATGTTCTCCTATATATGTTGATTCAATACACATGTATCATGAAGAGTAAATATACTTGGGTGACAGTCCAATAAAACCAGTTCAAATTAGTCCAAGCAAAATAATTGTGTGCAATCCCAACTAAAGATGTTCCAGTAAAACATTCAGAGGTATAGTGATTCCAAAACCTTCCAAAGCATAAATCAGTTGAGAATCTATCCACCGCGTGATTGTACTATGTATCTATGTGAAGCCTCCCTGTAAAGGGTGGATTCTCTCCGGCGTCAACCATAAAAAGAAGGGGGGGGAGGCCAAAATAGTGTGATACCGTATGGAAATTTATTCTCATCCCCATGACGACGTCCCTCTAGTGACAAAACATACGTCAGGAAAGACACTCTGATGTCATACCTTTACGAACTTACACAAGAGCCGGCCAGCCCGTTTTGCTTTCAATTCTGGATTTTATGTAAGTGCAACTTTTACTTTTTTACAATAAATCTCCATATGGTATCACACTATTTCCCCCCCCCCTTTCTTTTTACGGTTGACGCCAGAGAGAATCCACCCTTTACAGGGAGTTGAGGGACAGTCCCCATACCCTCTAGTGGAGTTTCCGGTCCCTAGGAGTCCAGACTACTTCCTGGAAACATATTCTGTGACCCCTGCTGCAGAGAGGAGTGTGTAGACAGAGAGAGCGGATTTCAGGATACCATTAAAAAACCCTCCACACCCCCAGAGGGGACCTGGGCTAGGTGACAAGCCAAGGCGCAGTCTGCACTTACTTCTGGTAAGCTGCTATCTATTTTGGTGGAGGCTTCACATAGAGAACTAGTACAGTTACGTGGTGGATAGATTCTCAACTGATTTATGCTTTGTAAGATTTTAGAATCACTATACCTCTGAATGTTTTACTTGAGCATCTTTAGTTGGGATTGCACACAGTTATTTTGCTTGGACTAATTTGAACTGGTTTTATTGGACTGTTACCCAAGTATATTTACCCTTCATGATACATGTGCATTGACGTATATAGGAGAACATATGAGATACCGTTAATATTGACAGTGCAATTCTCTCACCCTTATTTAGCGCAGCATGTTGTATAATTTTATGCTATAGTGAGCCAGGTTGGGGTTTTCTGGCTGCAACTGGGTAATGTTTTTTCAATTTCTTTTTCATCTCCCTCTAATGCTATAGATTCAACTTTATTTAGTAATAGCGACGTATAAACCTCCCACATATATAAGGTATATTTAAACCCTAACTGAATTACATTCAGGGCTCATTCACGCTAACGGTTGGGGGCGGCAACCCCCTCCAACGCTTCCACTTTAGCTACAGAGGCAGTGGCATAGGAATGAACACATGCATCAGGAATTATAACCCCTGTCACTTTCTGTGGATGCTACCGCCCACTGAAAGCAACCCATTCCAAGTGGATGGAGCTGCTCTGCAACCGTGTACAATGGAGTAGTTGTAGTGTGTCAGTGCAGGGTTTAAGGGGTTAAAGCAGGTGGTAAGGAGGCGATACAATGAATACGGATCGCTCTTCAGAGAGCAAAGTTAGTGTGAATGAGCCCCTAGTTTGATAAAGCGCTGTGTATAATAAACATTTGGCATGTGTTTCAAGCAAAACGTTCTGTAATGGATACACAGCAGGAAGCCAAAGCCGGGTGCCCACACTTGTGATGCCAGCGCCGCCGAGGGGAGGTGGAAAAAGAGCGAGCCCTCGGGGTGACCGCATCGCTGGAGCCTGGGACAGGTGAGCATCTGATTGTTAAAAGTCAGCAGCTACACTTTTTGTAGCTGCTGACTTTTAACTGGATGGAACTCCGCTTTAACCTCTTCCCGACTGCGCCAAAGCCGAATGACGGCTACAGCGCGGCCCTAAAATTCTGGGAGGCCGTCAATAGACGTCCTCCCATTCGGCTCGCGCTGGGCGCGCTCCCGTCGCGGGTCTGACGTACCCGATGTCCGCTGGAGACCCACAATCTCCTTACAGAGAGGAGGAATGGGGAACTGCAGAAGTAAACACGGCGGTTCCCCGTTCTGTGGGGGGGGGGGGCATGCCAGATCTACTGATCCCTGTCACTGGGATCAGTTAGATCTGTTATGTCCCTGCCAACCTCACCCCCCCACAGTTAGAACACACCCAGGGAACGCTTTTAACCCCTTCACTGCCAATGACATTTATATAGCAATCAGTGGACATTTACATTTCTGATTGCTGTATAAATGTCATTGGTCCCAAAAAAGTGTCAAAAACGTCCGACATGTCCGACCCAATAAAAATCGCAGATCTCCGCCATTAACAGTAAAAAAAAAAAATAAATAAAAAAGCCATAAATCAATGTCCATAGTTTGTAGTCGCTATAACTTTTGCGCAACCCAATCAATAAACGCCGATTGCAATTTTTTTTACCAATAATATGTTGAAGAATATCGGCCAAAACCGATGAATAAATTAGTTTTTTTATTTTTTATTTTTGGATATTTATTATAGCAAAAAGTAAAAAAAGTGCTCTTTTTTCAAAATTGTTGCTCTTTTTTTGTTTATAGCGGCGATCAGAAATGACGCAGAGGTGATCAAATACCACCAAAAGAAAGCTCTATTTGTGGGAAAAAAAGGACACCAATTTAGTTTGGGTACAACGTCACACGACCGCGCAATTGTCATTCAAAGAGCGACAGTGCTGAAAACAGAAAATTGGTCCGGGCAGGAGGGGGGTTTAAGTGCCCAGTATGGAAGTGGTTAAGGTTTGACCTCATATTTTAAGGTTTTGGTAAATCTGAAGACAAAAATCTGCAGAAAACCTAATAGTGTGTATGTGGTCTTAAACAGGTGTCCCCATGAGAAGGATGCAGCCTCTATTATGTAAAATGTTGGATTTCCTACTACTTTATGTTCTGGTAACAAACAAGATATGGTGGATCTCCGCTTCTATCTAAAAAAAAAAGTAAAACTAAGAAAAAAAAATGATGGCTTTACAGTAGATACACTGTCATATGTTTATTTCCTTTGCACCTACAAGGCAAAGTGAAAGATTATCTTAACCGCTTGCTGACTGCCGTGCGGCTATTAGCGGCGACAGCGTGGCTCTGTCCCGCGAATCGGCGCTTATAGTCGTCACTTTAGTGCATGGCTGCTAGGGCCAAGCCGGCAGCACGCGATTGTGCCCACTGCGCGCTACCTGAGCGGGGCCGCGGGTCGGGCGGACTCAATGTCCACCGGCGACTCGCAATGAGCTGTGGCAGAGCCAGAACGGGAAACTGCCGATGTAAACACGACGGTTCCCCGCTCTGACAGGCATATCACAGTCCCAATAAAAATCGCAGATCGCCGCCATTACCAGTAAAAAAAAATTGTAAAAACGCCAGAAATGGATTCTCATGGTTTGTAAACACGGCAACTTTTGCGCAAACCAATCAATAATCTCCGATTGCGATTGTTTTTACCAAAAATATGAGGAAGAATATAAATCGGCCAAAACCGATGAATACAATTGTTTTTTTATATTTTTTTTTTTTGGATATGTATTTTAGCAAAAAGTAAGAAATATAGTTTTTTTGCAAAATTGTCGCTCTTATGTTTATAGCAGTGATCAGAAATGATGCAGAGGTGATCAAATACCACCAAAAGAAAGCTCTATTTGTGGGGAAAAAAAGGGATTTTATTAAGAACTTACCGTAAAATCCTTTTCTCTGAGTTCACTGACAGATGCAGCAATTCATTGACAAGTGGGGTTTATGAACATCCTACTAGGAGTAGACTAGGCAAATAGAAAAAAAGCAAGCTGACCCCTCCCAGGGGGCCGTCCTCACTCCAGCATATAACCCCCCTGCTCTGCATAGCATATCAGTTCGTAACAAGCTGTACAAACGCAACACAGAGGGGTGGGTGCTGCGTCTGTCAGTGAACTCAGAGAAAAGGATTTTACGGTAAGTTCTTAATCAAATCCCTTTTTTTCTTATGTTCACTGACAGACGCAGCCCTTCATTGACAAGTGGGGATGTCCCAAAGCAGTGTCATACAAGAGGGGTGGGTAAACAACAACAACTGTACCCAACAGAATCCTCTCAGGAGGCGCCAGCCGCGCCTACACCGCCGCCTGTAAAACTTTATGACCAAAAGCAGCATCCGCAGATGCTGACACATCAACTTTGTAAAACTTAACAAACGTGTGCACCGAGGCCCAAGTAGCCGCCTTGCACATCTGGGACACCAAAGCCTGGTGTCTGAAAGCCCAGGAAGTGCTAACTGCCCTGGTGGAATGAAAGGGAAGATCCGTGAGGCCCTTTTTAGACGCATGATCACCCGACCAACAGCGTAACCACAGCACCCGTCTGATAATGACTGCAAAAACAGACATCTTAGACAGCATGGGAAGCAGGTCCAAAGCTGCGTCACACAGGTACTGAACATCCTGCATCAGATGGTCCGTTCGCTGTGACGCCTCAGGCGAGCACCCACAGCTCAACTCAGTTGCACACTCAGTAAGGGATTGCGCCACCATGGCTGACGCCAGAGCTGGTCTCATGGCTGACCCGCCACCAAGAACAGTGCCTTGGATACTGCCTCCGTCCGCCTATCGGCCGGATCCTTAAAAGAGGGAGACCCCTCCAAGGGGGTGGTCATTGCCTTATTCAGGCGAGCCACCGGAGGGTCCACTGTGAGGGATGCCCACTTCTTCACAAAACTATCCTCAAAGGGATAGCGCACAACGAAACGTTTGGGCAAGGAAAAGGAATTCTGCGGACGTTGCCATTCCTTATAGATCAGCTGGTCAAAGAATTGATCATATTGATAAGCCCTAGGGGACCGAGGTGGCTTAAAAGACCCACAAACGTAGGCAGTCTCCTGCGACTCCCCGGCTTGGTTCAGCCGCAAGGACGCACGGATATTGGTGATCAGGGAGGCCACCAGCGCCCTCTCGTGCTCTACCAAGGCCCCCTGGCCTTCCTCACCATCCGAGGGCTCCAGTTCACCATCTGAGAGCTCTACGGGGGTCCCCGTGACCACTGAGACCCCTTCCGGTTCCGAATCCTCCCCTGAGGAAGGAGGGGGGGTGCTTTTTAGGCACCCCCTTAGCACGGCACGGCACCTCCCGGGGGAAAAATTCCCCCAATATGGACCTTAGCTGATCCAGGGGAACCAGCGCAGGTTGCGCTTCCACCGACTCATCCTGGGAAGAACCCGCAGGTTCAGCCGCCATTGCGCCACCGGAACACTGCTAGGCCAAATAGGCCCTGACACCCCCACAATGCAGCCCTACCACTGCCCCACCGAGCAACCGGGAAACACCCAGGAGGACTGTACCCACCACTACCAACACCCGAGGGAGAGCCCAGCTATACTTGCTGTGTATAATTGCCCTTCAAGCGATGCGTCCCAGTAGGAGTGCTTTGACCGCCAGTCAGGAGCCTACTCCGCCCTGTGCCTTCCACGCTGTCACAGATGGAAAGAGGAAGAAGCGGCGTGAGCCGCACGTTTTCATCCACAGGCACATCAAAAATGGCCGCCGATCGGTCACCAGAGGCCAAAGCCTGTCACACAGGCCGCGACTACGGTAAAATGGCTGCCGGTCTACCACTAGAGGCCAAAATAGCCCCAAAAATGGCCACGGCTACAGTAAAATGGCGGTTTGAGCGTGGGGTGCGGTGCGGGGGAGGGCGGTGTAGGAGGGGAAGCCAAACCAAACAGGGGGACCTGTAGCCCTAGAAACCCTCCATTGGCCAGCCTAGTCCGTCCTATGCCCCGCCCCCCCTGCACCCCTAAGGGGGGGAGGGGGTCACTCACCAATCCGACGGGTGTAGCGGGTAGCCACCCGGTAGCAGACCTTCCTCCCAGCTGCTGGGGAGGGATGCTGCAGGCCAAGTGCCCCTGGACACGAGCACAGCCCGGGTAACTGGACGCAAGTGGGGGTCACCCACTAGCCTCCCGCATGGAACGGGTACGATGCTTCGGACCCCGCCAAGGCTAAAGGTAGCTCGCATCGGTCGGCCGTGCTGGGGAAATTTCAGGATTCGAGATATCCTTTATGCCCCAGCCGGCTACTTGATAGCAGTCTTCATCAGATAGCTTGAAAAGCCCAAAGAAGAAAAAAATCTACGGAACCGCAGGTCCCAGCAGGGAACCAGGTCTAACTGCTTGCACTAGGCATAATAAAACTGATATGCTATGCAGAGCAGGGGGGTTATATGCTGGAGTGAGGACGGCCCCCTGGAAGGGGTCAACTTGCTTTTTTTCTATTTGCCTAGTCTACTCCTAGTAGGATGTGCATAAACCCCACTTGTCAATGAAGGGCTGCGTCTGTCAGTGAATGTAAGAGAAAAAGGACGCAAATTTTGTTTTGTTACAACTTCGCACGACCATGCAATTGTCAGTTAAAGTGACGCAGTGCCGAATCGCAAAAAGTGCTCTGGTCCTAACATGGGAAATCCTTCCAGTCTAAGTGGTTAAAGCAGAGCATCAGTCATTTTTTCATCTTTCCATCTATTAAATCCTTTGCCCTTGTTGTTTAAACTTTGGATAGTAAAAGGTTTTTTTTTTCTGCCAGTAAATACCTTATAAAGCCCACTCCCTGTTTCTTGGCTAGAAAAATGCCTCGGCGTTTGGCATCATGCACAGCTCTCACTCTAACTCTTGTGCCAGGAAGTGAGGGGGGTGGTGAGTCATAAGAGGGCCAATGAGAGCTGCAGAGCTGGAGGTGTGCCTCTGTGTGTCTGTGTAAATCCAGGAAGTGATCAGGCAGTAGCTTCAGCTGCCCACAGTTAAAATGGATGCAGCCAGACTTTGTGGAGGAAGATTTATGCAGCATATTTGGCAAGTACAAAATCACAATATATATAAATATATGTTTTTATTACAAATTATGTGAGCAGATTGCAGTTCCACTTTAAAGTAGAAGTCCAGGCTAAATTGGTTGTAAAGGCAGAAGGTTTTCTTTATCTTAATGCATTTTATGCAACAGCTACCCTAAATAGCTACCTGAGCCCCATCTCGATCCAGCAATGTTACAAAAGTGTCTCAACTGCCCGGGACTCTCCCTACTGGTTGTGAGGGTGGCGCTAAACTAAGAATATTATTTTGAAAAGTAAATACATATATTTGACAGGGCGCTTCTGACCTATTGATTGCTGCGTTACTCTATACAAGCTTGTAAAATTGGAATTCAGACTTTTTGGTTTTATATATTTGTTTGCAATAAAAATAGCCCCCTCATCACCGAGGTTTTACACTATGGCAAGTGCCTTGCTTCTTATTTCCATCTAAACGGTCGAGTTCCTGAGTGGTTCATCCCCCTCGCGGTTGCCCCCTCTCAAGACTTCTCTCCGTGTACCCCCAAGACCATTGGACCCGGATCCCTGACTGGACCTGGAGCGTGGATATTGGCCGTACAGGAGCTGTGACCAAGACCCTCTTTCCCAGGATGTGTGACACGACCGGTAGCTGGATATTGTAGATGCCACATATGACCGTTTCTGAGGCGTTATTGTTTCTTCTTTCTGGTAAGCCTCCACTCTGGAAGGGGTTAGAGTTTCTGTCCGCTGCTTATTGTTTCCATCTTTATAGAATTTTCAGATTGATACATCACCACTTCATGAGAACTTTCACTTTGGACATCACTCTATATCTGTGTACACATTGAACTTTCAAAAAGATTTTTCTACACACTTGAATTTTTTCCTCCATACATTGAACTTTTACTTTGAGTATAATTTTTCAGGAGGTCATATAATATATGTGTTCATTATGATTCTTTAAGTGCACACTGCACGGTTATATATGGGTTTATTATATTTGGTGTCAAATATATGTATTTACTTTTCAAAATAATATTTTTAGTTTAGGGCGCATGCGCGAGGCTCTGCATGTCGGACGTGCCGCTGTAGAGCTCCGCATCTGAGGGGGAGATTTGGCCGCAGCATAAGGAGCTAGTCACAGCTACTCGACTCCCACAGACACTGAGAGACCCCGGGCACACCAAGGACAGAACAGGATGGTTCTAGTCCACTCCAAACCTAAACCCAAAGGCAAATCCATCAGAGAGGTCCTGGCTCGGGCCTCCGCAAAGATGGCGCCGGACACCCCGCGCCGCGCGGGTACTCAGAGATCCCCTCGGATGAAGCCACTACCGCATCCAGATGAGGGTGAGTCAGATTATGAACAATCAACAACCCCTTTAGGCTCCCCTAGAGCCTGAACCCTACAACCTGACATTCTAAGTCAGATAGAATCCATGCTCCAGAGGGCCCTGAAGCAAACCTCAGACCAAATTACAGAGCGCCTCACCAAAGAGATTAGAGAGCTGGGCCACCGCACAGCTGAATTAGAGCAGAAGGTAGATGAGCTGGATGTCACTATACACAATCAAGCTGAGGAATTAGAAGCGATCAAAGAGGAGAACCTGACCCTTCTCACACAACTGGAGGACTTTGAAAACAGGGCCCGCAGGTCCAACCTGCGTATCAGGGGGATTCCTGAGACAGTAGTAGATCTGCAGTCCACCATTACAGCTTTATTTCAGGAGCTAGTCCCCTCTATACCTATTGACAGGCTAGAGATGGACAGAATCCACAGAACCCTAGCCCCCCGCAAGAAAGATGGCCCCCCACGAGACATTATTCTCAAGCTGCACTATTATCGCACCAAGGACCAAATCATGCAGACAGCCCGCCTCAAGGGGGCACTGCGGTTCCAGGGTCATGAATATCAAGTCTTTGCGGACTTGTCTCCTACCACTATTGCTAAACGCAGGGCCATGAAGCCACAACTCCAAATCTTACTGGAGAATCACATTCCCTACAATTGGGGTTTCCCTTTTTCTCTGAAATTTACATATAAAGGTCGCAAACATGCCTGCAAAACTCAGGAAGATCTACAGTCTCTCTTACAGGAACTCCAACTCACCGGTCCCCCGTCAACACCGAAAGAACAGCGCCAGAGACGTCGCTCAGCCTCCAGTTCACCGCAGAAAGCCCATGCCTCCTCGTCAGGAATAGACGACCACAATCTCCATAAACGCACCAGACGCTCCTCTCCTGCAAATGCACCCCCCGATGACATGGATTGAGGACTGAGGTAATATTTCAATCATTTCTGCACCTCACACCAGAAGGACTCCTCCTCTTGGCTACTCCATAACCAGGAAGAGGACTCTCACTCAACAACTGCCTCCTATTACTCACCACAACTCCTGCCCCAGGCCTGGAACTCCTGCAACATATGTTTACCACCCCCACTTGAGGAGACCCCTTCGCATGGCCTGACATAGGCCAAGTACCCCTTCCTTGCTCCTGCATCTGCCCTCAAGGACTATCTTTTGCCTCCGGGATGTTTCTTCTTTGGATAGTCTGGACTTCCCCATCCCTATCCCCCAGAAGACCACTCTCCAACCCCCATCTGGGGGCAGACTCCTTACTAGACTCCTTACTAGAGCCTACCCTCCCTTTTTTATTTGCCTGGAATCCCTGGAGCTACTATCTACAGACTCAAAGGCTGCCCCCTTCATCAGCTCCTACTTTAGCCGTGGACATATCAGAGCGGGACGGAAATTCTCCAAACCGCGCTCTGGTTAGGGGCAATCACCCCAAAGACATTAGTTGAATATTCCAGACTAACGCTATGCTTTAACTATTGAACTTTGCCTTGTGAGTCTGTCCCCAGAGCACATCTATCCTGGATCTTCTGCCAATGTTTTTTGTGGGAAGCTCTCGCCTACCCTGACCCCCATAGTCCAGTCCCCACCTTCTCTCACCCTACGACTTCATACGACTGGTCCTGTCTTTTTTTTATGACTCCCCTTCGTCTAGGGTACGTCCCATCATGATCCCTCCATGTATCTCCCATTTTGTTATCAATTTGCATTCTCATCGTTAAGTTATTGTCTCGTTATTGTAATTGACAACTTGTACAATCCTTCGTGCACCCCCAGTCCCATCCGCTCTCGAAGGGTGTTTTTTGTAACCGTCTTCTAGGTCCTATCTACACGAGACCCCTGTCTGAGTGTTCCGTTTCAAGTTATCAATTTCGTATC
>BLSH010214066.1:1636011-1646226 GCA_018402905.1 Glandirana rugosa | reverse complement strand
TTATTAATCACTTTACAATTATGACTCATGTGCCCAGGCAGAATGGCCAGACCTGAGGATTCTGGGATCTCACATAAACAAACATTCTCCTTTCCATTTAATCTTTCCTTTGTGTAAAAAAAGTGCTTAGAGAAGTTGGAAGTACATTAAAGCATAAAACATAGCCAGAATTTAAATACAATTACAACTCCTGTGGGAAAAAAACTGCACCCCAAACATCTATTTGTTGAGCCCATATACACAAATCTGAATTGTTGTTGATGGGTGTTGTGCCTTCTCTTCTATATGGGACTGTGGATTAGATCTGAACCAGTAGAAAAACATGTTCAGCTACCTAAATCAATAGGATATCAAACAACAATTATTGAAATGTGTGTGTTTTTTAAAAACATACAGTATCTAACAAAAGTGAGTACACCCCTCACATTTTTGTAAATATTTTATTATATTTTTTCTTGTGGCAACACTGAAGAAATGAGACTTTGCCACAATGTAAAGTAGTGAATGTACAGCTTATATAACAGTGTCAATTTTCTGTCCCCTCAATATAACTCAACACACAGCCATTAATGTCTAAACCGCTGGCAACAAAAGTGAGTACACCCCTAAGTGAAGATGTCCAAATTGGGCCCAAAGTGTCAATATTTGGTGTAGCCACCATTATTTTCCAGCACTGCCTTAACCCTCTTAAGGCAGTGCTGGAGTCCTCTTCCGCTCTTCAATGACATCACAGAGCAGGTGGAGGTTAGAGACCTTGCGCTCCTCCACCTTCCGTTTGAGGATGCCCCACAGATACTCAATAGGGTTTAGGTCTGGAGACATGCTTGGCCAGTCCATCACCTTTACCCTCAGCTTCTTTAGCAAGGCAGTGGTCATCTTGGAGATGTGTTTGGGGTCGTTATGTTGGAATACTGCCCTGCGGCCCAGTCTCCGAAGGGAGGTGATCATGCTCTGCCTTAGTATGTCACAGTACATGTTGGCATTCATGGTTCCCTCAATGAACTTTAGCTCCACAATGCTGGCAGCACTCATGCAGCCCCAGACCATGACTCTTGTCGCCACACATGCTTGACACCATCTGAACTAAATAAGTGTATATTGGTCTCATCAGACCACAGGACATGGTTCCAGTAATCCATGTCCTTAGACTGCTTGTCTTCAGCAAACTGTTTGCGGGCTTTCTTGTGCATCATCTTTAGAAGAGGCTTCCTTCTGGGACGACAGCCATGCAGACCAATTTGATGCAGTGTGCGGTGTATGGTCTGAGCACTGACAGGCTGACCCCCCCACCCCTTCAACCTCTGCAGCAATGCTGGCAGCACTCATACGTCTATTTCCCAAAGACAACCTCTGGATATGACGCTGAGCACATGCACTTAACTTCTTTGGTCGACCATGGCGAGGCCTGTTCTGAGTGGAACCTGTCCTCTTAAACCGCTGTATGGTCTTGGCCACCGTTCTGCAGCTCAGTTTCAGGGTCTTGGTAATCTTCTTATAGCCTTGGCCATCTTTATATAGAGCAACAATTCTTTTTTTAAGATCCTCAGAAAGTTCTTTGCCATTAGATGCCATGTTGAACTTCCAGTGATCAATATGAGAGAGTGAGAGCCATAACACCAAATTTAACACACCTGCTCCCCATTCACACCAAGACCCTATAACACTAACAAGTCACATGACACTGGGAGGGAAAATGGCTAATAGGGTCCAATTTGGACATTTTTACTTAGGGGTGTACTCACTTTTGTTGCCAGCGGTTTAGACATTAATGGCTGTGTGTTGAGTTATTTTGAGGGGACAGCAAATTTACACTGTTATACAAGCTGTACACTCACTACTTTACATTGTAGCAAAGTGTCATTTCTTCAGTGTTGTCACATGAAAAGATAGAATAAAATATTTACAAAAATGTGAGGGGTGTACTTACTTTTGTGAGATACTGTATATACATTTTTAGACACAACGAGTATAATTAACTGAATCAGGATGAAATCATCCTAGTGCCACCCATTTCACAACAGTTGGGAGAGAGAAGGGCAGCACTAGGAGACAGTCGGGCCCTGCTGCATGCACATGTTCTTAAAGGGAATGTGCATTCAGAGAAAGAAGAGTAACGATAGCTGATGACTAATTAGTAAGTTCCTGCCTCTTCATTACGCAGTATGCAGGCTGCAAACAGGAAGTTGTCAACCCCCGCATTCCTTAAAACCTAACTCCAGGCTGTGAAAATGTGATTAAACTATATGTGAACCCTCACTTTGTAACACAACCCAGTTTAAAATAGAAATGAACAACAAAACATTTGTGTACAGATTTAAAAAGCTAGGAGAGGATAAACAGTAGCACACTGGACTTCCAGTGAATAGGGGGGCGGGGGCCAAGTCAGCACAAGTCTGACCGTTGGAGGAGAGCAGGCTGAGTTCCCAGCAAAACCTGAAAACTGACCGAGAACATGGCTATTTTTTAACTGTTTGCGTGTGTGATCAGAGATCTTCTGGGAAACCTTTTGTTGAAAGACATATAACTGCCTGCCACCCCACAGAGTACCAGACACCATCTATGCTATATTTTTCCTTTAATACCAGCAGTTAGCACGCCAATCCTTGTTGCCACCCCAAAATGTTCAGTGGCAAATGCCAACCATAACCAATAGTGATGGTATGTACTTACGGTTAAATCAGAACTTTACTCTATATCACCAAACTGTGCATTTTTCCGCCCTTATTTAATATTTAATTATTAAGTAATGTTCAAACTGGTTGTGAACCTCAGATATGAAATATGAACAAAGCATATCCCACTATAGTGTGTACTTGTCTCAATCAAGAGCACTAGGTGTCAATTCTGTCTGCTGCCTCTTTCCTCTGCTATTTGCACTGCCACTTCTGACAGGTTTTCATGACACCAAGAGAAAAAAGGTGACAGTCGGGGGAAGGGGGGGGGGGGGCTCCAGCACACCGCCTGTGATTGACAGCCTCATCGCTGTTCCTGTCTGCTGTGTGAAGGGGGTGTCCCCTTTCCCTCCAATCAGCTCTCTTCATTGAATGTAACTTCAGCTCCCCGCCTCTGCTTTCTGAAAGCTCAGACATGATGTTTAAATTCTGCACTTTGAACAGATGTACAGAAGAGATGGCTTCCGCTAAACAGGTAAAACTGATGTATCACCTGAGGCCAATCACTTCACTGGGTATATGTAAGGGTTTACAAACACATTAACTATTAACTTACTAAGGTTTTCTACCCTAAAGCTAAAGTTAAGTGAAAAAATATTCTGAGTAAAAAGCATCAGGGATATAACTCTATGGGCTCACTGCTTAGCTGCTTATATGTGATGAGCCTGTCCAGACTATCCAACTATGGCCTCCTGCATCCTTCCACTGCTCACAATATATCTTGCATACTTTTTCAAATAATGCAAAACGTGTGAATGAAGGAGAGGCAGATGAATGACAAAATCCCCCTACTCCACTCACGGAGTAATATTTTGCAATCTTTGAAAAGAAGTGAGTGGAGAAAGGGGAGAAGAAGAGGAGTGTATAGTCTAGACAGGATATTCACACACAACGCAGCCAAACAGTTAGCCCATGAGGACCAGCATCAATAAAGGGAGAAGTTCTTCAGAAACCATCAGTCTACAGGTAAGTTACATCCTTGGTGCTTTTTTAAAAAATAGTTAACTAAACATCATCTTTAAAAATGGAGAGAAAAAAAATAATTACCTTCATCAAGTGTAGCCAGCAAATCATTTCAGTAATGCCCTCTCAACAGTAACTGACATTTTGCAGACATCCTGGCTATCTTAAATATTACAAGGCAAGACAAAGAGGCCAAAGTGAGCCCCCTCCATGAGCTGTGAACTGCAGCATAGGTAGCAGGTCTTGCCCTTTTTGCAGACCCTCGCCTGCAACAGCACCCAAGGCGACCACCTCTTCTGCCTACCCCTTGGCCCACCCCTGCACACAGCTTTACCTGATTGTGAACACTAGAAAAGATCTCACTGCTTCCGATTCCTGCTGAATCAGACAAATTTCAAGCTGTGGATGGGCCGTGCCAGCAGCACCTGGTTTGACAAACTTTGATCTGGAAAATCTTAGTAGCGAAGCATAAAATACTTGTACAAACAGCAACTGCAGCCAATCAGATGCAGTCAATTTTTGAGTATTCTGACAACCACAGGTGCAGCGGCTGTCAGAATGCAACAGCTGGCGGATCTATTGATTTGTTTTCTCATTCAGCCCACTGGTCTAAGTCGAATACAAGTATTAAAATTTAAGTATGCATTTCTTGATGAATAAATAATTTTCTCCATGTCATTGGGTGCCCATTAAGTATTCAGCAGAAGTTGGGCCTGGTGGAAGACGCACTACCCACAATAGCTGACAGGACCAGAGTTGGACTCCTCCTGTTCTATGCCAGGAAAGCGATCACACTTCACTGGAAGAAATCTTCTCCTCCCTCCACCCCCTTTTGGAAAGGTCATGTTAATAAAGCCCTCCCATATTATAAAGATACCTACCTTCACAGAGGATGTCCCAAGAAGTATGACAAGATATGAGCCAAATGATTAGCAGAACCATCCAGGGCAGCGGGCGGTTAATTACATGCTGACAATTGCTGGGGGTGCATAGGGACTCATTAAGACCTGAGTTAAAGATAACGGTTGGAGTGATGTACCGGTCAAAAGTTTAAAAAAAAAAAAGAAAAAAGGATTTGGCAGAATGCGGCAAACGCGGTGGAGAGCCAGGGTGCTGAAAATGAATCATTTCTAAATATTTCTGCATGGATAGGGGAGTCACTATTGCTATTGCAGGGCACATGTGGCTTTACAAAGAGTGCCAGAATTCCACAAACAATATATCTCCACTGGACAGGCCAGAGCAGTGTGATGTTCTTATGGGGATCAGTTAAGGTGTGATTTTATGAGCGGATGTGACAGGCAAGCAGTGTTGCCAACCCTCAGTATTTTAACTGGCAGCCAGTAAAAGACAGGCACATTTCTCCTGCCAGTAAATGCCAGTAACAGGAAAAGGTTGCCAGTAAAAAATATGGCTGTGACAAGACCATTCGGGTTTCTGCTACAGTGTATTGGGTGGCACTGGCGGGGTTGGGGGTTGGGTCTGGCAGAGGTAGGGTCCGAGTGTGAGCTGGGTGGAGCGGCCGGAGCCTCATATGTGGTTCTGTGGGACGGGAGTAAAGCAAGCCAGGAGAGGGACTGTCAGTGCTGATTGGAATGGATTGAAAGGACCACCTGGCGTGGAGAGAGACTATCACTGTGACTCAGGAGGGGACGTGTTGTGTCGATAAGGTGTCAGCATTATCTGAGAGTCAATGTCATGTGTGTGCGTGTGCCTGTCCATTCTAATTTCCCCGAGTCCTGTCCCGTAGCTACTAGCTTACTGTATTGAAAATAAAATAAGAAATATGTTTTTTGCCTTAATATCTACCATAAATCACATTGAAAACTGCATATTGAACTTGTTTGTAGCTCAAGTACAGAAATTAGCATTTAAATTTGTAATTTTGTAACTTTTGGAGATGCCAGTATAAACTTGGCTGTGCCAGTAAATTTTGGGTGTCATGTTGGTACATTTCAATCTGGTAGGTTGGCAACACTGCAGGCAAGACTATGTTGGATGCATATTCTAATTTATAATAAATATATACTCATTAAAATATTTGCACATAACTACATACTGGCTTTTATTTAAAAACAGAATGTATTTTCTATAATAATCAAAAGAAAACTGAAAAATTGGATTAGATGTCATTGGTAACTGCAAGGTAATACATTGCGACCGTCCTCAATAATGCTGGCTATATTAAATTAAGAAACAAAAAAAAATCACCTATTTGCATAAAGGAAGAGGGAGTATTTTCTTCACTTTAATGGAACTAAATTTGGGTAGGAGCCAAGTATTGCCTGGAGCAGTGGAAACCAGTTCCTGTACAGCAGGATGTAAAAGTAGGCACTGTTCTGCCAAGTCCGTTACACTATCAGGCAACTTTGTCACCAGTAAAGTTGCTTAACAACAGTTATAACAGCAAGCTAAAAATCATACCTGTTTTATTAAAATACTTGGGTCAGAAAAGCCCAAACTTTCTGTAGAGGTTTACCACCTGTCTGCCACCAACAGCTACAAGTCCCAACACACTGGAAAGGCTGCCAAAGCCTTGGTTAAGTGGTTTGTCACTAGCTATATTTTATATTCAGAAATTCCAAACTATTCAAATCTAATGTTTCTGTTTCCCTGTATTCAACTGAAACACTTTAGGGCCTCTTCAAAAAGCAATAGAAAGAGAAAGCAGGAGGTATGAAAGCCTTAGCAACAGATAAAATTTCAATTTATTGTACAAAAATTGGTTAGAAGATATTGTCACATTGACTGCAGCAGATTGCTGCACGTTGCACATGATCATTCTCTTACCGAACAAAACATACTGATTTGTTGCTAAAAGCTTGATGCGAGTTCTTTTAACCCATTTAAAATAAAACATCTCAGTTTTGGTGAATGCTAATTGACTCTCCAGAACAGAACAAAGGCAGGTGAAACCTGCTTGCCCCGAATTCTAGTGTAAGCCACCCCAATGTCACTACAGACAAACCAAACCTATTTTTCTCAAGACCCATCAAATTGATGAGCAGCCTTACTAAAGTGGGGTACACACTATGAGAAAATCGGTTGGTTATCTGATCATTCGTACAATGCTGTTGATAGCCCTTTCAAACTGTTCGGATTTTTTAAAAAATGAATGTGCAAGCTCGAAAGTGGGGTACACACTATGAGAAAAAAACCAAAGGTGCAAGCTCTAAAGTGGGGTACGCACTATGAAAAAAAACCAAAGGTGCAAGTTCTAAAGTGGGGTACACACTATGAAAAAAAACCAAAGGTGCAAGCTCTAAAGTGGGGTACACGCTGAGAAAATCGGATAAATGGTTGCCCCAAATTCCAGTGTAAACCACCCCGATGTCACTATGGACAAACCAAACCTGTTTTCTTAAGGCCCATCAATTTGATGGACAGCCTTACTAAAGTGGTGTACACACTATAAGAAAATCGGACAAACACTTGTCCGATTTTTCACGAAGGTGCATATAATGATGTAACCGACAATCATATTAACTTGTACAAAAATAATCGAATGACAAAGGCAAACGTTCTGTCTTGTGTATGATTTCTATGTTTGTTGCCACCTTTTTCTGGGTCATTCTTTGCTTCTGATCCTGCACTTTGTTCTCTAGTCAATTATTTTCATACGATTACTGTACACATCAAGCAAAAATGAGACGTTGTGTTCATGTATGATAAAAGGAGTTGCAAAGGCAGAAAGTTTTTTTATCTTAATGCATTCTATGCATTAAGATAAAAAAAAACCTTCTGTGTGCAGCAGTCCCATTCAGCCCCCTAATACTTACCGGAGCCCCATCTTTATCCAGCGATGTTGCAAGAGTGTCTAAGCTGCCCGGGACTCCCCTCCTCATGGGCTGAGAGAGCAGCGTGGCGCGACTGGCTCACGCTGCTGTCAATCAAAATCCTTCAGCCAATCAGGAGAGAAAGGGGTGGGGCTGGGTACACTAATCGTAAAGAAAATAATTGAACAGAGAAAAATGTGCATGATTAGAAGCAAGCAATGACCCAAAAGAAGGTGGCCACAAATATAGAAAGAACGTTTGCCTTTGTCATTCAAGTATTTTGTACAAGTTAACGCCATTGTCACCTAACATCATGATTCGCACCTTCGTGGAAAATCGGATGAGTGTTTGTCCGATTTTCTCACAGAGCATACCCCACTTTAGCAAGGCTGCCCATCAAATTGATGTGCCTTGAGAAAAAAGGTTTGGTTTGTCTGTGGTGATATAGGGGAGGTTTACACTGAAATTCAGGGCAACCGTTCATCCGATTTTCTCATAGTGTGTACCCAAATTTAGAGCTTGCACCTTCGTTTCTTTTCATCCGAACAGTCAGAATCGGCGGTCTAAGCACTAAACTGATGATCAGATATTTGCAACCAATCAATCATCATACGGAATTTTTCTTCCAATTTTCTTATAGTGTGAACCCAGCTTAACCACTTCACCCCCGGAAGGATTTCCCATGTTAGGACCAGAGCACTTTTTGCGATTTGGCACTGCATCGCCTTAACTGACAATTGCGCAGTCGTGCAACGTTGTACCCAGACAAAATTTGCGTCCTTTTTTTCCCACATATAGAGCTTTCTTTTGGTGGTATTTGATCACCTCTGCCTCATTTCTGATCACCACTATAAACAAAAACAGAGCGACAATTTTGCAAAAAAAAAAAACCCCCAATATTTCTTACTTTTTGCTAAAATACACATCCAAAAAAACATATAAAAAAACAAATGTATCCATCGGTTTTGGCCGATTTATATTCTTCCTCACATTTTTGGTAAAACAAAATTAGCAATCAACGTTTATTGACTGGTTTGAGCAAAAGTTGTCGCATTTACAACCCATGAGAATTAATTTCTGGCATTTTTACTTTTTTTTTTTTTTACTGGTAATGGTGGCGATCGGCGATTTTTATCGGGACTGTGATATTGGGGTGGACATGTTGGACATTTTTGACACTTTTTTGGGACCAATGACATTTATACAGTGATCAGAAATTTAAATATCCACTGATTACTGTATAAATCTCATTGGCAGTGAAGGGGTTAACCTGCAGGGTGAGATCTAGGGGTTAACTGTGTTCCCTAGGTGTGTTCTAACTGTGAGGGGCTGGGATACCAGGGGCATAAGAGATCTAACTGATCTCAGTGACAGGGATCAGTAGATCTCTTACATGCCCACTGACAGAGCGGGGAACCGACGTGTTTCGCACGCGCGAATCGCTGTATATATACGGCGATTCGCGGGACAGCGCCACACTGTCACAGAAAATATACAGTGCGCGGTCGGGAACCGGTTAAGACAGCGGCAAAGGCCTCCCTTCAATACTATCAGGAAGCATAAAAAACTGTTTTAGTTTAGTTTCTAATCCCAGGGTTACCCTGGCATTAAAGAGATCACCTGAAGCTCTATGGAGACATGGCTGGCACTGACAGGTTTATTTTCATGCATTTCTTAATGACCCTGCAACACACAAAGACATGGACATAGACCTTTTTTTTTTTTTAATGTACCGCACCACAAGGCATAGATGATTACATGTTAATGTACCAATAAGGTGCATTGGGGTGCTACTCAAAATTAATGGCACTGTTACACAGATTGAGTGTTACTGTAATGTGCAGAAGAATGCAAAGGCGTGAAGCCAACAACAATATACACTATATTACCAAAGGTATTGGGACGCCTGCCTTTACCCTACATGAATTTTAATGGCATCCCAGTCTTAGTCCATAAGGATCTATATTGAGTTGGCCCACCCTTTGCAGCTATAACAGCTTCAACTCTTCTGGGAAGGCTGTCCACAAGGTTTAGGAGTGTGTCTATGGCAATGTTTGAACATTCTTCCAGAAGCACATTTGTGAGGTTAGGCACTGATGTTGGACGCAAAGGCCTGGCTAGCAATCTCAGCTCTAAAAGGCAGGAGCCACAATACTTTTGATAACGTGGTGTATTTCAAATCTCTACTAGTACCAGTTTGTGGGTTTATTTAGATATCAACCTTTTGCAATTCTCTGTATGGCAGCACTCTGGGTCCTTATCAGGCTTTGACACAGTACACAAGCATTGACAAGGAACAAACTGACAGGAGAAGAAAACAAATACTGATCATTGTTCTGCTGCTCCTGTCAGCAGAAAAGGGGTATGTTCAAGTATCCAGCAATGCTGTATGTCATGGGGGTGTCCGGATGACAAGATTGGCTAAAAAGTTAGCATGTATGTAAAGTATCTCACAAAAGTGAGTACACCCCTCACATTTTTGTAAATATTTTATTAACGACCTATGAACTTGTATGGGGAAAAGACGACTGTCCTCGTCGTCTTGTTACTAGTCATAAACAAAAGAAGAGGACAGTCAAACAAGGAACAGTTACGAACACATGACACAGTTTCGGACTATTCCTGGGTCTCACGACGGTATGTCTCTTAACGTTTTCCAACTATAGATTTATTTGGGTGTTTGACCATGATCATCTCTAAACTTTATGTGGTGCAATAGTTTTCATAACACCGAGGACGGAAAATCTCGACTCTAACGATCGGTCCGGAAACGCAGGTTGTAGTCACGGATTGGAGTGTTTACA
>BLSH010214066.1:1587692-1605597 GCA_018402905.1 Glandirana rugosa | reverse complement strand
CCACTTTAAGTCTAAGCTTTATCTTCAGAATTATGTTGTGTTGCACATGCACTACATCAGGCATGCTGGACTCCAATGGTACACAGTAGCAAATTAAGTAGAATGCTTCCTCACAGCAATATATTATCTCTTGTAAAGGAAGACATTCAGTGCAGAGAAATGCTCATGGCTTTGGAGTTTACTATACTAATTATGGAAAATAGAAAGTATGGTATTTTATTAGGTATAGTAAAAAAAAAAAAAATGACAGAAGGTTTTAACCATTTTGACTGGATTTTAATTAAATCAAAATTTTTGTACTAACATCATAGTATATCTTTGATAAGGATTCACAGAGTAGCCAGTGAAAGGAGAAACATATACCCACTTCAATCACAATGTCTCACTGACCCACACCTGCTGAAATAAGATATCAGCCGATAGCCACTCAGTCAGTGGATTGTTTTTAACCATTTAAGGACTGGAAGGATTTACCCACTTCCTGACCAGGCCATTTTTTGTGATATGGCACTGCATCACTTTAACTGACAATTGCGCAGTTGTGCGACGTTGTACCCAAACAAAATTTATGTCCTTTTTTCCCCACAAATTGAGCTTTCTTTTGGAGGTATTTGATCACCTCTGCGGTTTTTATTTTTTTGCGCTATAAACAAAAAAAAGCGTCAATTTTGAAAAAAAAAACAAAACAATATTTTTAACTTTTTGCTATAATAAATATCCAAAAAAAAACAAAACAAAACAGTAAAAAACAAATTTCTTCATCAGCTTAGGCCGATATGTATTCTTCTACATATTTTTGGTAAAAGAAAAAAAAATCGCAATAAGTGTTTATTGATTGGTTTGCGCAAAAGTTATAGCGTCTACAAAATCGGGAATAGATTTATGGCATTTTTGTTATTTATTTATTTGTTTACTAGTAATGGTAGCGATCAGTGATTTTTAGCGGCACTGCGACATTGTGGTGGACAGATCGGACAACTAACTGACATTTTTGACAATTTTTTGGGAACCAGTGACATTATTACAGTAATCAGTGCTAAAAATATGCACTGTTATTGTAATAATGACACTGGCAGGGAAGGGGTTAACACTAGGGGTGATCAAGGGGTTAAATGTGTTCTCTCACTGTGTATTCTAACTGTATGGGGGATGGGCTGCCTGGGGAAACACACAGATCCATCTTCCTGCATAGCAGAAAGACAGGATCTGTGTGATCTCCCCTGTCAGAACAGAGATCTGTCTTGTTTACACAGGCAGATCCCCATTCTGTCACTGCGGGGAATGATCACGCGTGGTCGGTGGACATCAGGTCCGCCCCACCCGCTAATTGGCACCCCCATTGGCCAATGAGCGTGCGCCTCCAGCGGCGCACGTGCCCGCCCACGAAAACCTGTTACCGTGCCGACGTTCAGCTACGGCGATTTGCGGGAACAAGTCGACCTGCTGCAGTATAATGACGGCGGCTGGTCGGCAAGTGGTTAAAAAACCGGCTGACTCATAGACTTACTGTACATTGTGACTAGTAGAAATAAAATGCAACTATTGTATAGCATTGCAGAGCCTGCACTTTTTAATGATAAAATATGTATGCCACGTGTACATATTGTATACCAGGGGTCTTCAAAAAGTTTCCGAACTTTTATATATAAATATATATATCATAGTATAAAAAGTGCAAAAACTTTTCGAAGAACCCTCGTATATTTACAAATTACACCTTTCTTCACATAAACCCCATCCGTATATGTTAACATTATTTGCACAAATCTGATTTTACATAAAATAGTTGAAAAGGCAGTGCATTCTCTCTAAATAGGTAACTGACCCATAAAGCACCAGTCTGACATGTCTGCACTACATCATAAACATCGGCAATACAACTTTTGTTAGTAAATAGGGCAGAATGGGCCATTCTAGCTGCTGTGTTCAGCTTTCTCTTTAAAGTCCAGGCAAGAAGCGATGTGCGGTAATGACGTTTTTTTTCAAGGTTGCCTACAAACTGAGGATGAATTTTGCTGTGTATTTGACAGGGGTTGATAAGTGACTCGAATTGAGGCTTAAAGTTAAGAGCAAAATATAAACTGACACTTAGTCAGAAGGACTGTATATATCAAAGCAGTCCAACCCGTGTTATTGGCATGGTAGATTTATTTAGGGAAGCCAATTAGGCTATTTACAGAAGCTTATTTTCTGCTCGGCTGTGTGGAATTGCTCCTTTAACGACTTGCTGCAGACTGATTCAGTAATTCTGCCTCCTTTTGACGACATTCAGCCTCATTTAAGCTGCCTTGCTACTGGAATTATGGAATTTGGCAGGGTCTACAGGAAGACAAGTGAATGTTTATATTGCCTTAGAAAGGGAAATCAGTTAGCTGTGAGCTGGCAACCTTTGACTACAAAATTCTAAGGTTGCTTTGTACCTGCGAGAGCATCTGTGACCCTATTTTGCAGCGCAGGAGAGTGACGGGGCCCTCTGAGCAGTGGAATAGGGATGTCAATCTGCAGACGGGAATCTGAGACATTTCAGGACTGGTATAGGGATGGCGTTTTAACCCTGTCACTGACAAATCTGTTTAAAAAAAGCCTAAACTCATAGCATCTAGTTTTTTTTTTTTTTTTTAATAGAAACAAGTGTGATAATTATGTTTTATATAAAAGACCAATAATACCTTGAAGAGCAAGTAGTGATCCATGTACCTATTTAACATTTACCTACAAATTGAGGAAACAGAAACCCCAATAAGCACACAGATTAGTAACTTTCAGTGCAGAGAGAATAGTTCTGTTATCTTTTGGCACGGGATATACAGAGCACTATGGGTTATCCTAAGCAGAGAGGTTTAGTGTCCAAGCATTATCTGTATTTACCCACAAACCACCTTCTCCCCCCTACAGCATGTCCCAGATTAAATGTTTTATCGTACCTTGTTCATTCTTGCTATTCACACAGTCACACCCCCAGAAATACATCTTTCAAGAGCTCTTTCAATACACACAGGGGTCAATTTACTAAAACGGCAGAGTGCAAAATCTGGTGCAGCTGTGCATGGTAGCCAATCAGCTTCTAACTTCAGTGTGTTCAATTAAGCTTTGACAAAAAAAAAAATGGTATCTGATTGGTTTCTATGCAGAGCTACACCAAATTTTGCACTCTCCAGCTTTAGTAAATCAACATTACAGTGTGAGTAGTCTCTTGGGAATAACATTGATTTGCTGGGTTTGCATGGAAAAATAAAAACATTTCTAGTACAGATACATCAATACACAAGGCCTAATGATTATAGTAAATGTATATTTGAGCCTATCCAATTCTCAGTTTAGACTGCACAAAATATAGCTGTTTGGGCAGGTCGGCTCCAGTGTTGACAGAGCTCATAAGCTGGGTATAGGAATGGCTGCACGCAAAATATTGTTCTGTAGTAATGCTCATCTTCACTTTTGCAGGACCGCAACCAGATGTTATTTGTTGTTCTGCAGGCCTGGTGTCTGTAATTGTTGCTACTACTGTTCATTTTAGCCCACATTCACACAGGGGTGATCCGACTTTGCTAGGCGGTTTTAAACACGACTTCAAGGCAACTTCAGGCAACATACAACACAACTCCATGCCAGACGACTTTGCCTGTGGCCAATCAGAGAAGGGAGGGGGTTGCCTGGGTAATTCGGGGGGGAGTAACTATGTAAATTATTTTCGCTTCAATATAGAAGGGGATCCGACTTGGAGGTGACTTTCATTGAATTCTATGGGCACAAGTCGGATAGAAGTTGCCTTGAAGTAGTACAGGAATCTTTTCTGAAGTCGGAGCGACTCAGTAGTGTACATTAAGATGGCTCCCATTCACTTCAATGGGATTTCAGATGTCAAGCGACTTGGGTCAAAACAAAACTTTTATTTTAGTATTAGATAGAGAAGAGGAGGTTTAGAGATATTTATTTTCGCTTCTTGTCCTACTAACAATATTTTACTAAAAAGTGGAATGCTCTAACAGTAACGCAGGCAGAGATAAACATGCTTTTTTGGTAGAATAAGAGAAAGCTAGACCCCGACAAGATTTTTTATCAAGGGGTCCCCTTGATAAAATCATGTTATTGGGTGATGAAACGCGTCGGTGAGGAGTCCTGTGACGTTCAGACAAGTGGAGTGAGTTGCATGAGTCAGCAGCCGTGAGGATAGAGTCCCCTCGGTTTTTCCCCAACATCTATTTGGATGATTTGTGACTATACGCAGCACCCGAGTGTACCGGTGGATGCACACAATGCCATGTGAGTCTTTTTAATCTGTTCATTAAAATATTGTTGTTTTAGCGATTCAGCACTATGTTAGTATTTTTTATCCCTATGTTATGAATTGATGAAATAAACATAGCATACCAAGCACCTGAGCCAGTGGAGGATTGTACCCCGGTGGGGATTGTGTTACTGGACCCGAGTGGGGGGTCGCCTCTTGAGGTGAGCGCATAGGATCGCAGGGTGGCGGTGTGTGTTAACACTTGGAGGCACTGCATGCCGGAAGTAGGACACCTAAGTGAACACAAGCTTCTGAATGGACACATCTCTATGATCACGTTTTTGAAAAGTGATCCCACCAAATCACTCTTTATATAGCACTTTTCAGCACTACATGTACTGTTTTCTGTATATATATTTTTTGGTGTGCTACTTTTTACTTCAGATGGACTTTTATGTCAACACATTATATGGAGTGACATAGCACCTGGACACTTTACTATTTTGCACTTTCAGTGGAATTTGACGTTGCACACTTACCTTTCCCACAGTGGTATTTTTTTATCTTTGCTCTACCTTTAATTATGTTTTAGAATTATATGAATTTATATACACTTTGATGGTAATATACTATGAAGAGTGATCCAACACTTGGTCACTCTTCAGTTGCACTTTAAGTATTGTTTTTAGCACAGTTTGAGTTTTTCACAGTGACATGATCTCATTACTTTATTTATCTTCGCCGTGTATGCATATTTACAAATAATAGGGGATTGCGCTTCACTACTCTTATCATTTTTGGATTCTTTGGAGTATAGTGTGGGTACTCTTTTCAGTGGGAGCAGCAACTTGATACTCATTTAGTGGTAGCGCGGTATTATTTATTGTGATTATGATTTCAAAGCCGCGTTCAATGTGGATAAACAGGCATCAATGATCTCAAGACATATTTAATATCATCCTTACCATAGATAGACAAGACCAAATAATCACAGCGCTGCATCTTACCTGAGCACGAGCTGCATCCCGCTCTTGTATGACAGCTCCCATTTCTTCAGCCGTGATTTGTTCTCGTCTTTCTCTACTCTTCCTAATACGCTCAAGAATGAGTTCCCCATTCTGATGAATAGCTGTGCCTCCTTCTGCTTCTCCCAATCTTCCAAGAAGCTCCTGAAGAGTCTGAAGAAAATGTTGGAGACAGATGTTAAGCTGACAAGTGCCAATAAAACCTATTGAGCCAGAAATAAATATGTCTGCGGCTAATGCAAAATGCTCTAAAATTGTAGTCACCAACCTTTCGGACCTCATGGACCACTTAACTCACAAATTTAAATCCCACAGATCACTAACATGAATTTTACATGCTTTATACACGCAATGCTCCGGCTCCATGCCCCCCTTCCCCTGGATCACACTGCTGCCTTACACACACACTGCACTGATTGGCAACCGCTGTTCTAAAAGACCTAATGCATCTTATGCACCTCATTGATTAATCTCATGCATAAGGCCACATTTATATTCCCTGCCCCACTAACCCCTTTTTAAGGTTCAGCAAACTTAGCAGGATTGCAATGACAGGTAGGGCAGTAATCTGGAATCTAATTATTCAGAGGAATGTGTTCCTGACGGTCAGCTAAAGGATGTGTGGGCGTTTGTGAGTCGCCTCTGACAACCCTGTCACCCTAGGCCACAACTGATATTAACTATGCAGAAATTTGGCCCTGCCAGTGTGAAAGTACATTACAAGGTACCTGTATGACAATCTAAACAAGTCCTAAATTAAGTTACTATGTGACACAACAAAAAGCGTAACTTTCCTGAGTCAATTCCTCTTATATTTGCATCCCTCTCCCAGACACTGCAGCTCAAAGTGGAAGGATTTGCTCTGCTGAGGCAGTGCTGTCAGTTTAGAAAGTAGTGGGCAGAACTAGATGTGGCCAGGTGTTAATTGACAAGCTATGGCTTGTGAATCAACAGTGTTTATGCTAAAAGCCACACCCCCTGCAACATTTTTTCATCCCGCTCTAGTGTATGCAAACACAGCCTATGTGAGAGTAGGGCATCGTTGCCACGCCATCACAGGAAGCGGCATTAGGTGGACTTCACTGGCAGGGTTTGTGGGACGTTGGGAGGCCATACAACTAGTCAAACAAATAAAGTATACAACTATCTTCCAAATTAAATGTATCATGTTATTATTATGCTGTCCTTATAAGAACAGAAAAATGTATGTACCATACAAGATCTGATTCATCTCCATATAAAATGTTGTTATTTACACCTACTGTTTTTCAGTGTAACTGTAAATGACCCTATCCAAACCCGAGCAATGCAAACTCAAGATATATTAAAATAAAAAAGCGCAAAAGTTAAGATGTGTGCGAGGCAGCCAAGTTTGAATTTGGAGGTAATGAATGAACACGACTGTGGAATGTCATGGGTCTCTCATAGAGTAGCCCACATGGGGAATGACCTGGCAGCTAAGAAGTGTCACACATGTGTAAACTGGAGGGCGACCCACCAGGAAAACTGCCATGGTTGGTCCAGGCCTCGGAGGAAAAGGGGATTATTAGTAATAGGAAGTAGCATCAGGAAGGGCAAATGATCCCAACATTTCAAATTCCTGATATGTGCCTGCTGTATCATGTACTTGAATGTCAGCTAATGGTTCCCAGATCTTCAGCAACTTGGCATGAGAGTTGTTGCGGATGCTGGGCAACTGTTTGTTGTGCATCAATGCGGTCATATGGTCTCTCACCCACTGGAAAGGGAAAGAGGAATTTTTCCAGGCTTCGGCAATTGTTTTTTTAGCTGACAGGAAAAGGGAAGAAGCTAGCTTCTTGATGAGCAAATAAACCTGGAATAGGGCAGTGTAATAAGGCAAACTTGGCCTCTCCACATATAGGTAGGTGAAACAGTAAATAGGAGGCCAAACACACGGGACCAAAAACCAGTTAATTCACCTTATACGCCGACTCCAAGGTGGCAGTGTTAAACAAACATCTAGCTACAATAGACCATGCCCTGTTCCAGTATGTCAAGTCTATCTCACATGGAAAGTCTCATTCCCACTGAATGACATAATAAAGAGGGGTAGAAGAAGAGCGACTATTCAGGGATGTATAGAGGGCTGAAATGAGGCCCAGATTTCCGCTGTTGGCAGGTATGCTCAAATGCGGTTTTCTGGAACAGGTACGTAGAAGTTCTACGTAGTGAGGTAATCCAGTGTTGAATTTGGAGGTAATGAATGAACACGACTGTGGAATGTCATGGGTCTCTCATAGAGTAGCCCACATGGGGAATGACCTGGCAGCTAAGAAGTGTCACACATGTGTAAACTGGAGGGTGACCCACCAGGAAAACTGCCATGGTTGGTCCAGGCCTCGGAGGAAAAGGGGATTATTAGTAATAGGAAGTAGCGTCAGGAAGGGCGAATGATCCCAACATTTCAAATTCCTGATATGTGCCTGCTGTATCATGTACTTGAATGAAAAAGTATCCTGTTCCATTTGTATTTCTTTCTCTGTGTAAAATCCCTGGTGTTCCTGCCAGTCCTTCTGCTTCCCTATTAAAAACAAACCATACTAGGCATGAGAGCACAGCGTAGTCAGTTCCCTGAGTGTGCTGGGAACTCAGCCTGCTCTCATCCAATGATCAGACTTGTGCTGACAGACCCCCCCCCCCCCCACACACACACACACACACACACAGTTATTCACTTGAAGATCTGTGTGCTGCTGTTTCTCCTCCCCCAGCTCTCTGAGCTCCTTATGCAGCTGAGAACAAAAAGTATGTGATCATTTAAAAAAGAAAACAAAAAGGTATTTATAATGTTTTTTTCTATTTATACACAAATGTTTTGCCTTTCATTTCTATTGAATGGGTTGTTTTACAAGATGAGGGTTCACATACACCTTAATTCTAGAAAACAGGTAGTGATAGGAAACAGAATATTCAATTCACTTTTACAGTTATTGGAATTTTGAGAAAAGTATCACTGAAATGATTGGGCATGCTTACCTGCCAAATCAAGTGTTCTGGTATATTGTAAGTCTTTAAAAATTAGGAATATGAACTGTTTTTTGCCTCAAGCACATATCCATATCCATACGTGCCAAACCACGTTCATTTTACCAGGCTCTTCCCTTAGTGGAGTGCAAAAATGATGACTGTTCCATCAAATGCAGCATTTTACTGTTGGCGGATCTGATGGAAGGCCTTTGTCAATGGCAGATCAGAAAAAGTGGAGTCACTATTACAACAGACAAGCTAGGCCTAGTCTACACATGATACAGAAGAAGATTCTTACCATATCACCTTCTTCAGGGTTAACATCTTCCACCCTAGACAAAAGAGAAAAGAGAATGAGAAGCTGTAAAGACAAAGCCACGAGAGGACAAGAAATGTGAAGTACTAAGTGGTCAGCGACTTACTCCTCAATTCAGAAGCAAAATGAATTCTCTTCCCAAATCTTTGGGAGTTGAAGTAATTTTGCTGCGAGTGTCTTCAGGGGACGCCCTGCACACCCGGCGCATTATGGCGCCAGCTGTTCTGCTGTATCTTTCAATAATGTCGAGCTCATCTCTTCTCGGCTGCAGCCTGTTAACTTATTAATGTTTACCGCAATATATGGCTACAGGGATCAGTTCTTCATATGTGCTGAGATGGTTTAGGAAATCAGGCTCTTCACGTGTTTTTATTGATCGTTTCTCTTTTAATTAGGGGTTTTACTTCCTTACTTTTTATTCCTGCGATGAAGACATGTGAGTAAATGATATATATATAAAGCATGATGCTGATCCCAGGCCATATTACAATGCTCAGTTCCATGTGCAATCACATGCTTGATCAAATACACTGCAACTTGTAAAGCATATGTTTCTGACATATACTGATAACACACCATCTGTGAGCTTTTCATCCTCTCTGGCAAATTCAGTTACCTTTCTTTCCCCACCATTTTTCACTTTGCCGTATCATGAAAAAAAACAATGCATACCTCTGGTATAAGACTGTGCCTAGGCCCTCCTATGTTTACAGCCACATAGCTGTATATTTGCAGTGTGCCATCTAAGGCATTGCTGCCTCGGACTACTACTCTGGTCAGATTTGGAGCCAGATGAGGTGATTTCATTGCTGTACTGCTCGCAGATCTCTTTGTTTTAGTCTCTAGCACCAGAAAGTAAAGCCCGGTCTCTTCCAACATGGTCACCTCCACCCAGAGACACTATGTAAAACTGGCATGGTAGGTCAATAATGGGGTAAAGATCAGCTGCAGAGAGCCTACAGCAGGGATATGCAATTAGAGGACCTCCAGCTGTTGCAAAACTACAAGTCCCATCATGCCTCTGGGTGTCATGCTTGTGGCTGTCAGAGTCTTGCTATGCCTCATGGGACTTGTAGTTCTGCAAAAGCTGGAGGTCCGCTAATTGCATATCCCTGGCCTACAGGCTAAACTAGTCCTTAACATTTGCCTACCTCTTTTTGTGCAGTTCCCAGTGTTCAGTTGCTCTTTAAATGTATATTTAAAACCAAAACTCTGTTTTTTAGTTTTGGATGTAATATGAAAGAGTTAGAACACCTGTCAAGAGATTTCTTTCTTTCTTTCCGAGATTCTTTCAGCTTTTGGCTGTGTCTTCTGGGCAGGAAGTGAAGCTAAAGAAACATCTCCTCAATGGGACATCGGCAGCAAAAAATAAACCTGCCAGGGGTTTTAACCATTCTCTGCTCTATTCAAAAATAAAACATAAAAAAGAAATTGGCTTTACATATACTTCAAATACCAGGCACCAACCAAGTTAAGTAAGACTGTCCAGGCCTATCCTTCATTCATTTTTTTCCCTTTTTGCTCTCTTTCCCTCCTTATAGTTAGTCCATCCAGTTCAACCTGTGTAGGTGTATGTGTGTCAATGTCGATAATCATTTCCCATATCCCTGTACATTGTGTTCACTAAGATGCACGTCCAAAAGTCTTTTAAAAATATCAATACTCCCCGCTGACACCACAAATTGTGGAAGAGAGTTCCACATCCTTATCACCCTGACAGTCAAAAACCCCCTACACAGCTTAAGGTTAGACCACGTCTTCTCCAGCCTCATTGTGTGGACCTGTGTCTTCTTACCCTCCCTGAGACTGAAAAGTTTTCTTTGTATGCTGGGATCACCATTGTGGTATTTGTATTGGCTACAAAAGTATAATGAGTGATTACTTTTCCCCCTAACACTTGGTGTTACACAATTTGTACAATTTTATCAACTTTTCTACTTTTAATCAATAAAATGCTATCCTAGAGCTGCAGTCAAACACTTTGCCTAGCAGACGACTCTTTTTCATTGTTTTATACCTGAAAGGCTATATTACTGTACTGGAAAATTCCTAAGACCCCTTTATCATTCTGGAAAGGTTTGATTAACAAGACCTTGTCCCTATATTGAGCTACTTATGAGAGCAAGGGCTGCCCAAAAAATGTGAAAAAGTTTGAAATAGTTGGCTGTCTGCTGCAACTACACTCAGTTACAGAGATACTAAAGACTGTTTTTTTGTTTAAAAATAACAAACATATTATACTTAACTGCTATGTGCAATGGTTTTGCTCAGAGCAACCCAGATCCTCCTCTTCTTGGGTCCCTCTTCGACGCTCCTGGCCCCTCCCTCCTGCTGAGTGCCCCCACAGCAAGCAGCTTGCTATGGGGGCACCTGAGCCAAGCCCCAGCTCCATGTGCCCATTCAGACACGGAGCTTTGGCCTGGCCCCGCCCCCTTCTCCTCATTGGCTCACTGACTTTGATTGACAGCAGCGGGAGCCAATGGCGCTTCACTGCTGTCTCAGCCAATGAGGAGGGAGAGTCCTGCGTGCAACATCATTGGTTCCAGATAGGGCTCAGGGAGGCTGTTGCACACAGAAGGAATTTTATCTTAATGCATAAGATAAAAAAAACCTTCTGCCTTTACAACAAATTTAAGGCTTCCCTGCTCACACCTGGTTAGTATTTTTTTGCCTTTGATTCCCCTTTTCCTTTCTGTTCAATTTCACAGGTATTTTACTTAACCACTGGACCAATAGACCTGAGGTACTTGTTTTCTAACCATGGGTACTATGCTGCTTTATGTGATAACACTCCTTTGTGCAGATTTTTGGTTTTACTGTATTTTGGGACGGTATCCTTCTTGATCCATTCTGAAGGAAGGTTCCACAGTTTAGTCACTGGTTAACAGTGAGTTGTGTACCTTGTAAATTGTATTGTTTTTTATAATGTGTATTGTTGCATTACATGCTAAGACAATAAAAAAATTCCAAAAATTTTTCTAGGCTCAAATTATTCAATCACAAAGCTGAAGTCTCCACTACTCCAGTGATCAGACGTCAACATTGCAACTTTGCAGGAAGTCACAAGTTGAGAGGCTGCAGGAGGGGCTGATCTGCATCAGACATTATTGAACACAGCCTAGAACTGCACCGGCACTGTGGTTAGCACTTCCACCAGGCAGCACTAGAGTCGTTCGCTCGAATCCCAACCACGGCACTACCTGCATGTAGTTTGCATGTTCTCCCGGTGCCTGTGTAGATTTCCTCCCACGCTCAAAAGACATGCTGGTAAGATAACTGGACCTTGTCTAAACTGGCTCAGTATGAGTATGTATGAATGTGAGTTAAGGACCTTAGAATGTAAGCTCCTTGAGGGCAGGGACTCATGTGAATGTACAATACATATGTTAAATCGCCAGCGCTATATAAATGTATGTAATAAAAAAAGATGTAATAATTACCAGGAGGTATTACACTAAAGGTCCATTCACAGTAGCCCACAGCTCAAAAGCAGCATTTTGGGGAGAGGTGTGATGCATGTTTTATCACATTGCACAGCTGTTTTTTTTTTTTTTACTGAACTATATAATAAAGTGTGCAAACTGACACTTAATTTATTTAACTGCACAGCAGTGTGCTGCACTTACTGTGCAATAATATCACAAATCTCCAGAACACAATGAAGCATTGTTCTGGTGTGCTCGTGACACATAGAAAATGATTTGCCTAGTGGTGCACACTCTGGTGGTCATTTCTGCTTTGTGTATCAGAAAATTCTGAACAAGAACCAGTGGAACACCTCTTTGGCTGTGCAGTGTAGACATAGATGTAGTACAGTTTTGACTTCACTGTCAGGAATAGTCGAGGGAATTGGCATCCCTTTGTCTAGGTGTTTACCCCCTCTCCTCACCGTTCCCTGGCAGAATCTATCACATGCACACTATAAGGAGATTTGCCCACCAGAACTTTAACATCTGTTTTGAAAACCCCTCTCCTGAGGAAGCAAATCTGTGAAACACGTTGAGAGATTGTAGCCCATCCACAGTCAACAATTGTTATAATTTATTTGCTACACAATCAGACGGACTAGTATTAGTAATTCAACTTCATAAGCTGAAGGCATTCTATATGTTTATACATACGGATACTGTAGATGGGGTATCCACTTGCAGACCACGCACTGCCTTTTTAATGCAGCAGGGTGACCCCGCATCGCTGGATTATGTACATGTATGTGATCCAGCATTTCCAGGTGGAGCTACACCCACGTGTGCCCGCCATCCCGTCTGTGCTGTCATTCACCACAGCACAAGTCGGTTAGCAGGTTCCAGCCAAAGATTTATGGCCAGGACCTGCTGATCAGCTTAGCCTATCTCAGTACAGAGCCCCATGATTACTAACACAGGGCTCTGCCCACAGTGCAAAGATGTGGCTGTGTTTTCTCCCTGCAAAGCAACGTAAAAACATCTATTTGTAAAAGCAGCACACAATACACATATTATGCATTGTTAGGCATACAGTTAACCCTTTTATTGCCCCTAGATGTTAATCCCTTCCCAGCCAGTGTCATTAGTACAGCATTATCACTCATCATTGTATTAGTGTTACTGGTGGTGATGTCAGTGTCAGTAATTCAGTTCCCACCCAGTGTCAGTTAGTGTCAGGTTGCCACTAGACTATCACAGTCCCACTATAAGTCGCTGATCACCACCATTAGTAGTATGAAAAGAAAAAATCCAGTGTATAACCCATAGGGGTTGATTTAAAAAAGCTTGAAAGTGCAAAATGTGGTGCAGCTCCATACAGAAACCAATCAGCTTCAAGGTTTTATTGTCAAAGCTTGATTGAACAAGCTGAGGTTAGAAGCTGATTGGCTAGCATGCACAGCTGCACCAGTTTTTGCACTCTCCAGCTTTAGTAAATCAACCCCATAGTTTCTAGATGCTATACATTTCACACAAACAAACAAATATACACTTATTGGGATTTTTTTTTACCAAAGACATGTAGCAGAATACATTTTGGCCTAAATTTATGAAAAACGTGATTCTTTTAACCGGTTCCCGATCGCGCGCCGTCTTTTCATGGAGGCAGTCGGGGAGCCCTGCGCGAATCGCCGTAAATAAGCGGCGATTCGCATTTGGCCACCAGGGGGCGCGCGCGCGCCTGCCGCACTCCTGGGGAGTGTGCCCGCGGCTCGGGCGGACCCGATGTCCGCCGGCGAGCCTCGATGAGCGGCTACAGGGAAAAGAACGGGGAACCGCCGATGTAAACACGGCGGTTCCCCGCCCTGTCAGTGGGGCATGAGAGATCTACTGATCCCTGTCACTGGGATCAGTTAGATCTCTCATGCCCATGTTAGCCCAACCCCCCCACAGTAAGAACACACCCAGGGAACACACTTAACCCCTAGCTCTCCCCCTGCAGGTTAACCCCTTCACTGCCAATGCCATTTATACAGTAATCAGTGGACATTTACATTTCTGATCGCTGAATAAATGTCATTGGTCCCAAAAAAGTGTCAAAATGTTCCGACATGTCCCCCCCAATATCGCATTACCGCTAAAAATCGCAGATCGCCGCCATTACTAGTAAAAAAAAAAAAAAAAAACCCCAGAAATGAATTCTCATCATCCGTAAACGCTGCCAATTTTGCGCAAACCAATCAATAAACACCAATTGCGATTTTTTTTATCGCAAATATGAGGAATTATATAAATCGGCCAAAAACAGTGAAAAAAAATGTTTTTTTATATTTTTTTTTTGGATTTGAATTTTAGCAAAAAGTAAGAAATTTGTTTTTTTTTGCAAAATGGTCGCTCTTCTTTTGTTTATAGCGGCGATAAGAAATGACGCAGAGGCGATCACATACCACCAAAAGAAAGCTCTATTTGTGGGAAAAAAAGGACGCAAATTTTGTTTGGGTACAACGTCGCATGACAGCGCAATTGTCAGTTAAAGCGACGCAGCGCTGAATCGCAAAAAGTGCTCTGGTCCTAAAGTGCAAAATTCTTCCGGGGCTGAAGTGGTTAAATTTTATTGGATATGTTTTATAGCAGAAAGTAAAAAATTGTCTTTCAAAAACATTTTTTCATTTGTATAATTAAAAAAAACCCAGTGGTGATCAAATACCATCAAAATAAAGCTCTATTTGTGTGAAAAAAAGGATATACATTTCATTTAGTTACAGTGTTTAATGGCAGCGCAATTGCCAGTTAAAATAACGCAGTGCTGAATAGCAAAATATGTCCTGGTCAAGAAGGGGGTAAAACCTTCCTGAGCTTAAGTGGGTATACTACAATATGGGATTGTGTTCATATTTTCTGATGTGTGTTCTTTTTATTCTTTTTTGATATAATACTTTTAAAGACCATCAACCAGCTGTATGCTGTGCTGGTCATAAACAGTAATACACATTTTTGATTTTATAAATGTTTGTGTGTAATTTCTTGGAGGAGTAGGCACCTAAAAAGTCTTTTTATTCTTCTTGGCTGCCAGTCCAGACAGCCACTTTCTTTGCAAACGGTGTCCTCCTAAATATAAAAATATCAATTTTGGTTGAGGTAAGCCTTTCAATAATTTTGGCAATATCTACAGTGTATGTCATGGTAAAATAAAAAATAAAAACTACACTTAAGGCCTATTTACACTGGTCTGTTTTCATGCAGCAGAACACATGAATTTTACTGCAAGAAAATATATTCCAAGTAAAAAAATCTCATAAGTTCCTTTGTGGCTAGTTCACATATATGCACTGTAGTTTAGTGTGTTGTTAAAAGGAAACTAAAAGGGCCTATTCACACCTACCATGTGCACCGCAGCAAGCATAGGTGTGAATGGGCTCTGAAAAAGTGTACAATTGCCCATTTGTGGCATGGCAACCCATACATAGGTCTAATTTATAAAAAGCTCCAGCCAAAAAGCGGACTACTATATAAGTATATACTCTGGTTATTGCTATGATTTGGATTAAGCCATTGTGATCAGGATATCAGGATGCCCTATATGTCCTAAGGAACACACTTAACAAAGCACAATTATAGTGAGGCATCAGGACCTGGTGCCCTCCATCATTCTGTTTGTTTGTATGGGAGCCTCTTCATCTCCTGAATGTCAATCTTTCAATGCCACTATCTAAGGTGTTTATCCAGCATTGTCAGTACTTGTACATTTGTGTATTTTTCAGTCAGTCTGGGACGCGTCTGTATGCTGCCAATGTTTTCACATGCTTTTAGACCTACATGTAGGTACAAGGGGCTGGCCATCTCCGTTCATTTGTCAATTCCAGTGAAAAAAAAAATGGGAATACCAATCTAGACATTCATCTGGACACCATCCATTTGATAATTTGAACATGGATGGTCATGTTTGTGGTATTGTTTATTAAATCTTAGGGTCGGTTCACACTAGGAATCTCGCAGGAACGTGCTGCTCGTTCCTCTACATATCACATGCGGTCCAGTGCAGTCCAATATGAGCCCAATCATTTTGAATGGGCTTAAATTGCACTGCACCACACCAAAAGTAGTGCATGTGCTTCTTTTGGAAACTCACTGTAACTGGATTGCATGGTATTTCTGTACTATGCGATCCAGTGCAGGCAAATGCACTGCATTTGCGACCTGCCTTTGGGGTGTCATTGTCTTAACATTGACACCTGCTGCAGTTAGCAACTCCACTGCATTTTAAAGGCAAATAGGTCTTTTATTGGTTTTATAAAAAGTCTAAATAATAAATGAAAAAGCAGTACAGAGAGGTGACTTTGTCTAGAGAAGGATGACAACCCCTCACCAGATGTGAAAACAGTACAGAGCCTTGGAAGGCACTTGATAAAACCATTATTAAAAGGAGAAGTAAAGCTAAAGCTCGACTTGGCTGTACTTCTCCTATGGATCACAGGAGTGCAGTTCATTCTGCACTCCAGTGACTAATTTTCAGCAAACTACTGGCTGAAGCCCGCTGTCGGCTGACGTCACAGAAATGGTCCAGGCTCAGGTAAGATCGCAACACTGGAGTCAGGATGCCCCCACATGCCTGGACCAGCACCCGGCCCAGCCTCTCAGCGTGCCACTGAGAGCCCGGGCCAGCCGCTCCCACTTCCTCCACAGCCCAGCACTCCAGTGAAGGGGGGTGGGCAGAGCAGAGAGCTGCTGACGGACAGTCACCAGCTCTCTGCTCGGGGAGCCCTGAGAACCAAGCTATCAGCGGTGTTAAATCACTCAGTTCTCAGTCTTAGAGGCGCCGGGGGACAGATGCAGCATCCACCTAGGCAAGTATGATTATAAAATAAAAAACATCCCCATACTTCTCTTTTAAGTAGAGGAGATCTCTAAAGAGTGAGGAATGCATGAGTGGAAATCGATTGGAGACTGTAAACAGTTTAAAGTTGTCCTTATGCCCAACTGTCACTTGGGTTGGGCAAAGAGTCCCCATTCAATCTGCAGTGCATTTTAAACCCTGTGCGGGAAACACACACAGAAATTAGGGTTTCCTGCACCACATTCTGGCATTAACAGGGCCTAAAAGAGGATAGAAGGTATTTTATAATGTGAATACAAATTGAGTTTATTTTTGAAGACACCCTTAAAGTATAACTAAAGGAAAAACTTTTTTTTTGTGTTGGATAGAGAGAAGCGGGATTGGGACACCTACCAGGTTCCTGTCGCTGTCTGTGTCCCCATTAAGGAGATTCACCCTCTCTATTTGTTTTGGTGACAGCGATGACCAAACATGAAAACAAAATAATTTCTAAATTTTGAGTTGTCACCAGAAAAGGAATAGAGGGGGAATGTTACAATGGAGGTCCTGATGACAACCAGGGATTCCCACAGTTTGGAGGGATTTCCCCTCACCAATGTGCACAATTGACAAAAAATGGATTCATATCCCTTCTTAACGCTATACAAAAAAAATTGCTTTTAGTTTTTGTTTAAACTGTCCCTTTGACATTGCCTGCAGATGCCTCTACAAACAGGTAGCTGTGCTATTTGACTTATAGCATTACTGCAAATGAAGAGCTATACAATGCCAACCAATGCTACAAAAGAATCTGATGACACATCTGATAAGAAGGAAGTGTTAGAACCACAGCACAAAGACCCCTATCTATAACAGGGAGCGGGGGTGTTCTGTTGTTTGTAGAGGTGACCTAAGCAGGGTTGAAATGTGCACCAGAGGCAATATGTTGTCAGTTCACTGGATTTCTGTCAGGATCAAAGGGTCATTTTATGCCCTTATCAAATCACATAAAGTGATTATAAAGGGTATTTTTCTAAAATATTAGTGAAATACACTAAACTATTCCCGTATTTTACTGGGAAACTAGGACTGTCTTTAGGTCACTTGACTGTTGTATAACGGAGACCACGT
>BLSH010214066.1:1574741-1587682 GCA_018402905.1 Glandirana rugosa | reverse complement strand
ATATATATATATATATATATATATATATATATATATATATATATATATATATATATATATAAATGAAACCCTTAGCTTTTTAAGCACTTTCAGCTTTGATCACTTACTGAGTATGCAACGTCTTTATCAAATAATCCTTGCCTATGTCCCTGTTTAAAGTGATTATAAAGGGTATTTTTCTAAAACGAATAAACATGTTATACTTGCCTGCTCTGTTCAGCCCAGATCCTTCATGGGTGCCCCACTAGCACTCCTGGCTCCTCCTCTTCTCAGTGTGCCACCATAGGAAGCCACTTCCTTTGGTGGCACACCTGCTGGCTCGATCCGGAGTTGAGTTGTCTCAAAGCCATGTCCCCTGCTTTCTCATTACCAGATTTGATCGACAGCAGCAGAAGCCAATGCATCCTGCGGCTATCACTCTTCCCTGTGAGGAGGGAGAGAGCAGAGAGCGCCACAGCTCTTGGGTACAGTGCTGTATTGGGATCGAGCTCAGGTAATTATAAAGGGGGGTTGCGGGGGGGAGCTACAAACAGAAGGTTTTTTAACCTTAATTCGGAGAATGCCTTTAGAACCACTTTAGGCTCATGCTATGAATGCAGCCCCAGTTATCCTCTTTTATAGTGGCCCCTTTCTCCTGCAGCAACCTTTGGAGCTACTTTTGCATGCAAGGACTAGAGTTGTGTCTTCCTACACTGTGTGTATAAAAAGAAACACACAGCCCTGTAGCCTAAGATAACAGGGCAATCTCCTGTTTCCCCATCCTCAAAGGTAATAGATTGGCTGGAGACTACATTATCCATTGTTAACTCTTTACTGTAAGAACTGGAAATTCAGGGAAGCAGCACTGAGAGAGTAGGAACAATCAGCATCAAGTTTTAAACTGCAAGGGCTGGGGTAAGAATTTTAACAAATAGTTAACTGGTGAATGTTTATTTTAATGTGCTCAGTGTGTTAAATTATAAAACACTGAGGATGTAATACTACTTTAACAGAGCAAAAGGAAACATAATAAAATAAGTTTGTTGTTAGGGTTTAACAGTGTGCAAGATAAGCTAAAACACTTTAAGTCTATAGTAGGAACACAATCAGGGGTGTATGTTTGCACAATGATAAATTCATTTCACATACTCAACCATTGTATATTGCTTTCAAGTAACAAAGCAAAACATTTTAATGCAAACATCACAAACCTAAATATTTCAATGCAACCCTCTGCTGTCCAGCTGTAGCTATATACCAGCTATGACATTTCCACACTCAGTAAAGTAGTAGCTTATTTAATGTTTGGATCATACAATGTGAGCCTAAGTTGTGTGGGGTCTCCGGCTGCCTGGGCCTCTGGTGTGCTGCTGTATGTTTAAGGAAGATGGAGCAACCTCCAGGTAAGCCCTCTCTTAATGTATTTAATTCCCAAGTTGGGAACTTAGTTTGAAGAGTTTAGGGCCACACTTTGCGAGGCCTTTTTGTGCTAAACATGTTGTTTGCTGGGCAATGTTTGGGTTGTAAGTTTAAATGAAGACCGGACTTACTGTTGGAGAACCAACTGGAGTTGTTGCACACGGAGCAGTGCCTCGTCTCGCTCTTCATTTGCCAGTCTAAGTCTAGCCATAATAGCCTCATCTCGCTCACGCTGAGCACGGTATACTTCTTCCACAAGGGCTAGGAAGGAACAGAAGGGAATGAATTGTACAAATTTTCTGCAGCTGACATAAGCACTGTTAAAAGTAAGAAATACAAGCTAAGTGATTATAGTACTCCTCACCTTGGTTGTAGAGAACTGATAAACCGGCTTACTAACTTACTAACTGACATATTAGCATGGATGTCGCACCACTTCCTTCCTAAATCTCTCTTAAACCGAGCTGATAATATCCCCCCCCCCACTCATGCCCTGCTCCATGGCCTTTCCATCAAGATCAATAATGCAACTATCGGTCCCCCCCTCACGCAAGGGTACTAGGTGTAATCCTAGACTCTGACCTGTCCTTTCAGCCCCAAATCCAATCACTGTCAAAAGCTTGTAGACTTCACATCCGTAACATCTTCAAAATGTGCCCCTTTTTAACAAATGAAACCAACAAGCTACTCATTCACTCCCTTGTTATCTCTCGCCTTTACTATTGCAACTCCCTTCTCATAGGCCTACTGCACCTCTACATAGGCTATCCTCTCTTCACTCTATCATGAATGCTGCTGCCAGACTCCTCAACCTAACCAACCGCTCAGTGTCTGCCAATCCCACTATTGGCTTCCAATTGCCCAGTGAATTGAATTCAAAATACTAACAACAACATACAAAGCCATTCATAACTCTGCCCAGAGCTACATCACCAACGTTGTCTCTAAATATCACCCAAACCGTCCTCTCCGCTACTCTCAAGACCTACTGCTCTCAATCAAGATCCCTTGTCTCCTCCTCCCATGCACATCTCCAGGACTTCTCCAGAGCCTCTCCCATCCTCTGGAACTCGCTACCTCAATCGGTCTGGCTATCTCCTACTCTGGCTGCCTTTAGACGATCCATGAAAGCCTATCACACCTATAACTAACTGAACTTTTATCACTTCCATCAGCCCCCCCCCCCCCCATTTATATCCTTTTGTACCACTTGTCCCACTTTACTAGATTGTAAGTTCTAATGAGCAGGGCCCTCCTAACCCTCTTGTATTTTATTGTATTGTAACTGCACTGTTTCCCTTTATATTGTAAAGCTATGTGCAAACTGTTGGCACTATATAAAATGATGTATAACATAATAGTATGGGGTTACTTGCTGATGTTGTCTGATTGTTGAAGATCCTAATAAGTCTGTATCCCAAGATAACATTAGAGAACTCTGAAGCCTAACAAAATGCAAGTGTTACAGCTGCAACAGTCAACTGGTTGGTCACCCGTAGAGTGGCAGCTAGCTAGCAATAAAGATGACTGGTAAGGGTAATGATCAAGAAGCAGGAAAGGTGGAAGAAGTGCAGATCCACAAAATGGATAACACAGGAGCAGGGAGATCCCTGTATTCCAGCTTTCTCTCCAGTAAGAACAAAAACCAAGCAGTATCGACATGGCCAAATCTCCCTCCACATCTCAAGGACTAAAGCTGGCCATCAAAATAAAAAAACAAACAGATTCCCTCATCCACACAAACAAGTTAGATGGAGGAATCACCCCTGCCAAGACATTGTATTCTGACAGCTACACCCGTTTCTGTCAGAATAAACTGATTAGTAGCTGGAGCTGCTGATTAGGAAAACTTTTCTGAAGTTAATCAGGGTCAGCCACACAACGACTGAAATTTGGCTGGTCCCCATGAACCTGCCAAGTTTTGATCCGTCTATGGCCAGCTTGACACCCAAAGGCAGCAATGCCTTTGATTAACACTGCAGATATACACCTTTCAGACTGTAGGCACGGGAGTGAACTCAAGAATAAAGCAAGTCTTCCAAGGAACTGCTTAGGCACAACTCACATTTCCATATGTTTCCCATAAAACAGAAAATTTTAACTTTTTCAGTACAGGTCACTTTAAGGTGTCTGCATATTTTGCTCAGACTTATATTCCGTCATCTAGGGGACAGGACATCTCAGCAGAGTCCCTGGCAAATAGATCAGCTCGCAACTACGTCTATTACAAACAGTTTGATCAGTTTGACCCTAAATATTTTCAACAATTGATTGTTTAGAAGGGATAGATCTCCTCTTCCAATATTATTTTTTGGTCTGTGACCCTGAAGGGGAAATTTCCCTTCACCCCATGCCTGCTGTGACAGCCAGTCCTCAGCTGTGAGCTGAACTTCCTTGGACCTTTGTCTGGAGTGCATTTTCCATATGTGGAATAACCTACGGAGGGCTGGTAATACCGCCACTAGAAAACAAACATTTTGGTTAGAGTTGTGCCTCATTAACACACTGCACACAAACTAACATGACGCCAAGACAATCAAGCTAATTAGAATGATGCAAATAGAAGTGCATCATCCGAGATTTCTTTTCCTTTCTTTGACTTGCAGTAGATTTCAATATTTGCACAGTGAAGGTTCAGAGCAGTTACATTACATTCACAAATATTATCACCCGCTGTGTAAGCCATAGAGGAAAATCCTCCCTCCGTTGATGTGGAAGAGAAGATGTTTACCGTTTTATTTGGATACTTCCATTTTTAAACAAGCTTATCAAATATCTGGTAATTCTTAGTCAAATGAGACACCCCGCTGAACATTTATTTATTTTTTTGGCAAATACTACGACTTTGTTTAGGGACCTAATTGTTATAGGATGTAAGTAAAAAGCAAATGTTGTAAGTGGGGTAGGGACACAGAAAGAAGGGAAAGTGTAAACTAGCTGCATATGTACTTACCCAGCTGCTGTCCTGTACATACAAGCTATCTGGGTTTTGTTACCTTTTTTTTACTTACTACTACTGCGCTTAAATCAGAGCTAAAGGTATAAAAAAAAATCCAGTTATGCATTCATTCAAAATGGTTAAAGTCCAAATGAACCTTTTTTCATTTTTAGGGAATGCAGTCAAAATAGCTTAAAGTGTTACTAAACCCAGTAATATGAAAATAGTTCATCTGGCCCCCAGCGTGCCCACAACTTATAAATCTTCTTTTTACATTAAAATACTGCCACTATATACCTTTTGGAATGATCTGCATACCATGATTTCCTGATAACCTGCACAGTTTGTCCATAGCTGTGTGTTCAAGTAGGAGGAGTTTTCCACTACATCCTGTATACATGCCCACATGTGTGATGTCAATATCATGTGACCTGAACAGTTAAACTGAAACAGGAAATGTTCTATCCAGCATAAGAGACCAAACTGAGCATGTGCAGCTTTACCACCCTGCTGTGTATTATATGGACTTGCCCAGATTGACAGTGCAGGAGGGAAGGATTTATGGCATACAGGATAAAACAGCCTTTTTTATACAGAATGCAGATGATTAACCCCTTAAGTTCCACAGTGAGTATAACAAGCATGCTATGCTACATATACACACTGATTTTACTGTTGTAGGTTTAGTAACACTTTAAAAGTAAAGAATGTTAAGAATGTCCTTTTTTAAATCATTTTTTATGTGCTAGTGCTTTAGCACTATAGCAAACTGCTCTGTGCTAGAAGCACATTAGAGATCCATACTGCTGATTTCATGGTTAAGACACCCAGTGGTCTCAGACATCCCCTTTACAGTGCTCCAAACAGCAGGGGGGTTTTCAGACCATTAGAGACTCTCTGTACTCTGAAAGCAGAGGTCTAAAACCCCAGCATCCTTCCAACACAGGGCAGTGTGCTATGGCACTGAAGCACTAACCCCCAAAAAACAGACGTATTCTTTACTTTTAAGCCACTCTGACTTAAAATGTAAAGGTTCATTTGGGCTTTAAAATGAATTGCTCACGTAAACTAACCATATTGCCTGCATTGGCTTGTGGACGCGGGCCTTATCTGTGCATCTGGAAAGAAAGGGCCTCTCTGCTGCACTAAAGAATATTTACTATGTTATTTAAAGGTGCCTTTCAGTGCACGCCCTTGGGCAATAAGAGTAATTAGCAAATTTTGAATATGTTATAGGTAGGCATAGGTTATATAAGTAGGCCTGAGTGGTTGTGTACAGTAGGCAGGCTTGTGGTTGGGGGGAAGATCAAAGCAAGCTGCAGGATCCTTGTGTGTTGGAATGAACCCTTGTCCTCACCATACCGACACCATAGACTGCTGTCTGTTGGGCTGGACCTTGTAGTACCCTTTACTGTTTTTTTTACATACTTAATTTATGGTTGGGGGGAAGGGAAACCAAAGTGCATATTGTAAAATGAGTTGGCTAAAACCAAGGAGTAAATATAAGAACCAAAGGATCCAAACCTGAGCAAACCAGTAACCAAAAAACAAACAAACCACAATAAAGAGCTGCATGTTGTAAAGTGTAAAAACACCTATAACGTGAAAAAGAAACAAAGGAGCCATGCTCTTATATCATAAATTACAGATCATAAATCACCATATTGAATAAAAAATAAATCTTCATTTAAAGTGGTAGTATACCCCTAAGTATGATTTTTACCTACAGGTAAGCCTATAATAAGGCTTACCTGTAGGTAAAATGAATATCTCCTAAACCTACATGGTTTAGGAGATATTCGCCCTGCATGCAGCCGCTGACGTTAGCGGGGCATACGATCTGGCGGAGGCGGCCGGAAAATCAAAGCTGGCTGCCGGAGCGAAGAGCACACACGCGGGAGTGACATCATGCAGCTCCGGCCAATCACAGCGCCGGAGCTCCATACCCAGAAGAAAGAAGAGGACCATCATGTCGGCTCCCTCAGCTCTGACAGTGTCGGGGTGCGGGGCCTCTTTCTAAGGTAAATATTACATAATGTGTTAGTATGCGATGCAATACTACCGATTTAATTACACATAAAAATTGTGAAGTCCATATATAGATCCCACACGTGAACAAACGTCCTTAGTGATTATAGAAATGGTTCCTCTCCATCACCATGCAGACAGACAATGCACTCACCAGACCCTATTACAGGGAGTCAAATTGCACATGTGGGAAAATCCAAGATGTTCTACATGAGGTCACAGGAATGAATCCAAACCGCTGCCGTCATCCATTCAGTATATATATATATATATATATATATATATAGCGTATTCAAAGCTCCAGTGTTGCCATATAGAGGGAGAGGAAAATATATTCTCATGGTGCAGTATTTTGAATGATTTATTTAAAAAAAGGTAGCATTGCACTTACATCAAAGAAGACAAGGATCAGCATGTATTGTATATCAGTGTTCCCCAACCCTGTCCTCAAGGCCCACCAACAGGTCATGTTTTCAGGATTTACATTGTTTTGCACAGGTGATTTGATCAGTTTCACTGCCTTAGTAATTACCACAGCTGATTCATCTAAGGGAAATCCTGAAAACGTGACCTGTTGATGGGCCTTGAGGACTGGGTTGGGGAACACTGTTGTATATGACCTCCACCTGCGTTCCAGCTGACCAGAAATTATGCATCTCAAACACTACCCAACGCCTTTTCGTCAGCCTATATCAGACATCTTCAGGGTTCCTTTGTTTCTTTTAAAACCAAGGAAAGTACACAGAAAGCTCAAGTGCAAATGCTGCATGCTCTGAATATTGGTAATACGTATGTATTTCAGCTGTTTGCATACATTTCAGCTTTAAGACTGCATAGAGAACTTTCATTTGAATATCTATTGCACCATAGCCACAAAAGATATCAATCTACTTTGTGAGCACCAAGTGCCTTTGGAAACCCAGTTTTCACCTGGTAAAAATAGCAGTGATGTCATCACTGTGCTGTAGATAACCTGTGCAGAAAGCAGAGCTCTGGGAGGGACCCAGCTGGTCCATCCACTATAAGCTGCCTGCAGGAAGCCACAGGAGGGTGGAGACAAGACCAATCATCCTGCAAAAGGAGAGAGCTGAAATGACAGGTCTTTATTACAGGAAGCTCCTGCACGGAGGAAAAGATTAATGCTGAATGACCCCACAGATATGGAAAAAATACACAATACTATACTGTAAAGAAGACCACAAACCAAAAGATATTAGTCACATCATATTACTGATTCTGGCAGTGCTGGAGTTAGAGGTATGAAGGGGGAGGTGAAGGGAGGCAAAGCGGATTATAGTAGTTACACCTGCATTGTACTTTCTTGTTCCACTATCTGGAGTGCATTTTCCATGTGTTCCTATGGATAACCTACTGAGGCTGGTAACAACGCCTTTAGAAAACAAACCTTTTAGTTGTGCCATATTAACACACTGCACATATGACATATCAGTTTCCTAGGTTCCATCTGTATAAAACATTGTCTTTACAATAGCATACATTGAATCATGGGTTAGTGTGTAACCTCAGTGTGACAGATGACATGCTTTGGGCTCCCTAAAAATTCAAAGTTTAAAACCAAACTCCATTCAGCAGAAAAATAAAAACCCTAGTGGGGTCTCCCTGCAATGCAAGGGATAGAGCTTAACTCCACATTTAATGTCCCTTTAAATAGTTCATTTGGGCCAAGCTGGGCCAAACAACCTATTTACTCAACAAACGGGTGCTCATGCAGGGCATTCTGTATGTATTAACTGCATGCAGCCTTAGCTACATGCAATATACAGCGCTGTATTCCAGCAGTATGATCGGGACTTTCTGACCCACTCCTGGGACAGAATAGCGTTGGGCTCAGAGCTGCTCAGCTATTCACAGGAAGCTTTGCATTCTACAAATGAATGCAAAGCTTTTTCTGATTGGCTGAAGCAGTAAGGTAGGCATATAATGTCATGATCTCCACTTCAGCCAATCAGAGGAAGCTTTGTATTCATTCATAGAATACAAAGCTTCCAGTGAATGGCTGAACGGCGCTCAGGCTGACTCTATTTTGTTCCAGGAGTGGCATGGGAAGGTCCCGTTCCACTTCCTTGCAATACTGCGCTACTTACTATATGTAGCTGAATACACCCTGTACATACAGTTAATACAGTGTGCCCAATATGTCTAGCGGTTAGTGCAGTAAATAGTTAATTTGGGTCAGCTTGGCCCAAGAAGACTATTTAAAGGGACATCAAATGTGGAGTTAGACACATAAGAAACCGGTACTGTTGTGAAGGGCTGAACTTAATTTTGCTGAATATTAATTTTTTTACCTGAGAATTACGTTACCATATAGAAAACAATCATAGGTACAACTGTTCTTGAAATAGATCTCCTTCAGAAGGGCAGACAGGGTGAGGCAAAAATGCGTGGTTGAGCCGTAGCTTTACTACATCCAGCCGCTTGCCTGAACTGTAAAATAACAGCCGGACAGTGCTGTTCACATGCTACAGCAAGGAAGCCATGTAAGCTGACAGGCTCAGAGAAGCATGCTGACAGTGGAGGCATCACAGGCTGGATAGAGACAGCCAAAGGCCCGGATGTGGCCCAGGTGAAATTTGCCTTGGTCTGTTTTAAATACTCGTGAAGTCTAAAAGTTGAGGAATAAGCTGTAATTCCTTGCTCCAACAGCTCCATTCTTTACCTCAGCAGCCTTCCTCTATGCTGTGTGACTGATCCCCCAAAGCCTCTTCTCCAAGGCGCTCCATCATCACATACAACACAGGAAGAAATAGTCCTGCATTATATGTGAGGGCATGCCCACAACCTAGAGCACCGAAGAGAAGAGCAGCCAAGGAATGTACCTAGACTTAACAGACATTTAACCCTTGCAGTACCAGGGGGTAGGTGTGCAAGAGAATTTTAATCCCCGAGTTCAGGTTTAAAGCGATAGTAAACCGTTGTAGTTTAAAAAAAAAAAAAAAACACCTGTAAGGCAGTTGTATAATGTGCTAGTATGCATTGAATCCTACCACATTATGAAATAGTTACCTTAGAATGAAGCCCTCTAGTGGTGCGCTGCCCACCGCTGACAGGGCTTCCATCTTCCTTCTTGGTTCGCGGGCTCCTGCTGTATGAGTGTCCGGAGCCACGATGATCTCACTCCCACGCAAGTGCGCAGAAGCCTCCGGCTCCACCAGGAAGCTCTGCAGGTCAGGCACGATATGCTGGATCTTCAGAGTGCATGCAACAGTGACATCACCGGCTGCATATCTCCTAAATAGTGCGCGTTTAGGAGATATTCATTTTGCCTACAGGTAACCATATAAGGCTTACCTGTAGGTAAAATGAATATCTCCTAAATGTGCACTACTTAGGAGATCGCTTTAAAGAGAGTTTAGTCTGGTGTAGGAACCTTGGAAGGAGGTATGGATTGTGCTGTGTGCTAATTGCAAATAGTCCTCAAATTTGCTCATCTGCTGCAGATGCTTTTTTAATGAATAATGGCAAGCAAGGAATGTTTTTCGCTTTTCTTCACTCAAAATTATAATTAGCGGCACATTGATGTCAGTGATCAACAAATTATAATAGTCTGTGTAGCCCCAGTATAATGCTACCTGGTAACGCTGATATGTATTGATTTATGTGAAATGTATATTTTAATGACACTTTCTTTTCTATCCCAGTGTATACTGCTAAATAAATGTAAAAATGTTGTATGTGCGTTTTTATGTTAGATTTGTTTTTCAGCGTATTTCCAACGTAACAAATAACGGCAGAATAGGTTAACCTCTAACCTCTAAGCAATAAACAAAAATTGACAAAATGTTTGAGACCACACCATGCAACGAATAATTGAATTAAGCATGGGAGAAGCAAATTATGTAGCCAGACTTTTTAATGACAAGAGAAACAGGTTTTTATCTATTCTTTCAGATCAGTGAAAGATGGCTTTGTAGAGAAGGTTAATAAGAAATGTGTCTGCAAAAGTCAAACAGAATTAAATGCTCTAATCTGATTAATATTCCAAAGAGCTTCTCGTGTGGCTCATAATCTTCGTTCCTCATCCTTATGGGGTTAATCCCAGGCAGAATCCTGAGCGAGAGGAAGAAAAATAAGGGAAGGCTGCGAGAAGGGGGAAGAATGGAAAGTAGAGAATGAACACAATGAATGGGTCTGTGCAGTATTGAAGAGGAATAGAAGAATCAGCAGAGATGTAAAATCGCAATAAAAACACAGAAAAAAAACCTAAAAGGTCATACAAACACCCATGCACATAATACATATAAAGATTGGGTTCCATAAAGTATATAGCCAAGTGGAGGAGGAATAGAAATTACAATGATCAGAGGTACCAACAGTGCTATGTTCCTAGGGGCCAACAGACCCTTAACAAATACCATATTGACTTTCTGTATTTTATGATATTGTAATTGATAAGATGTCTGGAAACACATTGTTGCCACACTGTTTTTTTACAGCAATTGTAAAGGTAAACTGACTCCACTGATGTAAGGAGATATCATTCCCTTCTATAACAGAACTGAATAAGGAAAACTAACTATAATCATAATTTTTATGCGCTTCTTTGATATTCTATGTATCTGATGCCTAACCTGGTAACTGAGGGTTACATTTGGTGCTTGCCACAATGCCCTTGGATCATAGCAGCCACCAATGGGAGTGTTAATTTAAAAAGGATTTTAATGGCAGTAAGTTTTAGCAGTCTCATATAACACAAACCCAGTCTCTGACCATCTCCTACAGCATATCTCCAGTCCCCAATAACTCCTTTTATATGTTTGTCGTTTCTGACGCTATTTTAGTAAGTCTGCAGTTTTTGACGGTTTTTAATATTTTGTGCAGCCCCTTGGACTGCCGTTGAGGCCACAATAAATGTAAGTTCACAAACACTGACCTAAACAGTCCTGAACTACCTTCAGGTTGGTAAATACCCCACAAGTATCCCCTGTCCTCCCCAAACCTTTGTAAGTTTCCTAAAGAACCATAAATTATGGTTTAAAATATACCTGTTAAAAGTCTGGGCCATTGAAACCAAGTACAACCTCAATTCCAAAAAAGTTGGGATGCTGTGTAAAATCTACATAAAAACTCAAAAAATTCAATGATTTGAATATCTCATAAAACCATATTTTATTCACAATAGAAAACACAAAACATAAAATGTTTAAACTGAGAAAATGTATCATTTTAAGAAAAAAATTAAGAAAATTCCGAAATTGATGGCAGCTAGTCTGCAGTCAGAAAAGATCTTCAGGGGGCTCACCGAGGAAGCGGTGGAGGAGATACTTGCAAGGTAAGATATGGCATCTTATCGTTTTACTGCTTTCTTTCTGGTGACAATACAAGTTTATGTTAAAGTGTATATCCAGGCAACATTGGATGGCGCTTCACAGTGCAGATGGACAATGACCCGAAGCATACCCCCCACCCACGATCGTTCGCTTGCGGCTTGTGGGATCCCAAGACAAGCCATAGCCGATCGGGGACACATGTTGTGAATAATCCTTAGTGTCGGGTGGACACTATGCACATGTGAGTGTAACCTTGTTTTTCTTGAATAAATATTTTTTAAGTATGGTTTTACGCTATGGGAGCTTCCTTTTCCTTCTTTTCCACATGACGGTTGGAGCATATTAGAGCTCACGGTGGATAGTAAAGACTGGCTGGATGGTTAAACTAAATGTGATTGCTGGTTCTTAGAGAGACCAGCCATTCCCTCTGGTGAGTCCATTTAGTGGGCTTGGTGGAGGAACACACTGGGTGTTATTCTAAAGGAATCACGGATAGATCAAGATTGTTTTGTTCTTGGTTTTTTTGCATGGATTTTGTCATAAAGATGACACACATGAAACTATGAAGATTTTTTACCCATGATTTGGCAACAGTTTATGGACTAGAATTTTCTGTGGTTTCCATATATATATGGTTGATTAATTTATCACTTTGAGCTATTTTGTCACTTTGAGCACTATTGCACTTTTTTTGCATATGTTTGCACATTTTTTTAGATATTTCTTTCAGGTTCATTTCACTTTGCAATAATGTATTAATCATGGTTAAGAGTTTATGAAATAGCAGGTTGCACAGATTTGGTCTGTGAGGATCACGGGAGATTCTGCAACCTTCACACACACCTATATTGTATTGACACAATTTTTTTTTTAATTGACTGGTAGACAACAGCACCATACGGTTTAGAGGGCAATAATTTCACCATCATAGCATTTTTGCGCTGCCCACCCCAATTTCATACCATATAATGACCCGAAGCATACCACGTTATCACGAGTTTCACTGTTTTATCGAGTTTCACTATTTAATTAGTTGGTATATATATACCTTTGGTGTCTTTTAAGATCAGGTATTTGACAACGGTTTAGTACCCATTTTTTAGAAGTATCAAAGTACACACAGTAGAAATACTGTTTTAGGTACGTTTTTTTGGTTCTTGTTTTGTTAGAACTAGATAGGCACTAAGGAAATCTTATTGTGGGTCACACAAGGAGGTGGTTCGGGTGATTTACCTGAGTGGTCTCCCTTACCGACCAGAGAGATTCTTGGTCGTTAGTGTAAATCA
>BLSH010214066.1:1556034-1574731 GCA_018402905.1 Glandirana rugosa | reverse complement strand
CTGACTGTTGCCCAGGGAGCCCTCTTGGACGCCCCCATTACGCTAGAGGAGCTGCGGGAGGCGGCGGGACTGACCCCTAACTACAAAGCCCCCGGGGATGATGGTCTGCCTGCGGAAATCTACAAGCAGTATGGGGATATTATCCTCCCCTGGCTGCTTAACGTCTTTAATTTTGCTCGGAAATCGGGCAAATTGCCCAGATCCATGAATAGGGCCACCATAGTACTCATTCTTAAACCTGACAAGGATCCTCTGGAGCCTGGGTCCTATAGGCCCATCTCCCTGCTGCAGAGTGACGTTAAGCTCCTGGCCAAGGTGCTGGCCCTGAGACTTAACAAGGTCATCTCTTCAATTATCCACCCTGACCAGTCGGGCTTTATGCCGCAAAAGTCCACGGCCATAAACCTACGGAGACTCTTTCTCAACTTACAATCCCTGTCGGACAACATGGGGGACAGAGCTTTACTGTCACTGGATGCCCATAAGGCCTTTGACAGTGTAGAATGGAGCTATCTCTGGGGGGTAATGGATACATTCGGGATTGGAGCCACCTTCCTGTCCTGGGTTCAGCTTTTATACGGTGCCCCGCAGGCCACTATCAGGGAGGGAGGGAGTATCTCCAAACCATTTTCACTGTCCCGGGGAACGCGTCAGGGATGTCCTCTCTCCCCACTGTTGTTTGCCATGGCCATCGAGCCAATGGCCGAATTGATTCGGTCCGACTCCTGCATCACAGGTTTTAGGTACGGCAACTTGCAGGATAAACTTATGTTGTATGCAGATGACACCATGCTACTGCTTGGAGATACAAAAAATTCTCTGCAAGAGGCTATGAAAGTTATCAAGGAGTTTGGAGTTTTCTCGGGCTTAGTAATCAACTGGACGAAATCTTACCTCATGTTGTTAGATACCAATATAGTCGATCAGGGGGAGTCGATGCAGGACATCCCAGTGACATCTAGGCTCAAGTACTTAGGAACATATGTAACACCACAGACGGGGGACTATCTCAAACTAAACCTTTTACCCTTGCTGGACAAACTTAGAGCTAAGATCAAGGTTTGGGCAAAGTTAAAAATGTCCATGGTAGGCCGGGTGAACTAAATAAAGATGGTGGTTATGCCACAACTTTTATATATCTTACACAATAGCCCCATGGTGGTTCCCCTCCGCTTCTTTGGGATAATTAATACAAGGTTCAGGTCCCTCTTATGGCTGGGGCATCCCCCGCGTATAAAGCTGGAGCAGCTCCAAAGGTCTAGGGATGAGGGAGGACTGGCGCTCCCTAACCCCTGGCTCTACTACTTGGCAGCACAGTTGCAGCATATTACCAGAGCCATGGCTCCGGATCAGCAGGGAGTGGTAGATCCCATTAAAGCCCTGATGAGACATGTGTCAGGGGCGGGAGGAGTAGCAGAGGGGTTGGAGGCCATGGCGTTTGCTAAATCTAATAAACGCTACCCCACCTATGTCCTGATGCAGAAAGTATGGAATAAGGCCAGACAGATGCAAAATGTGGAGGGATTCACGAAATACAGTCCCATATGGAGCAACAGGCATTACGGAGAACTGGCGTCATTAACCTGTGGGGCTCGGTGGAAGAGGCAGGGGGTCACGCTCCTGCGGCACCTTTTCGCTGGGGGCAGCCTGCGCCCCTTTTCGGAGCTGAGGGAGCAGTTTCACGCTCCGGCTTCTATGTATTTTTACTATATGCAATTAGCACACGCTGTAAGGGCGCAGGGGGGTGTGGCCGCGTGGGAGCTTTCACCGACCCCTATATTCCAGTACATGGAAGAGGTTTCTACCCTGAAAGGCTTCATCTCCCAATTCTATTCAATGTTACAGGCGGCATCACAGGCCAGCTTCCCACAGAAGATAGTGAGTTAATGGGAAGATGATGTGGGGCGATTTGAGGATGAGGAGTGGGAGGAGGCGTTGCAGGCTATACGTAAGAGTTCTCTCAATGTGGCACATCACCTGTCCCAATTGTACATTATATTACGTGCTCACTATACACCGGCCCGTTTATTCCGAATGGGGGTGAGGGTAGACTCGAAGTGTCCACGTTGCGCTTCTGACGAGGGGAACTTAATCCATCTACTGTGGCGGTGTCCCAAGCTGCACCGCTACTGGAGTGGGGTAGTCCGCACTGTTGGAGCGGTGTTCCAAACAGACATTCCACTAGAACCAAAAATCTGTATCCTTAATATTACAGACCACCTTCCTGTTGGGGAGATCCCCAGGCAGGCCATTATTAGAGCACTCTTCCAGGCCCGCAGGCTTATATTGATACACTAGTAAAGGGGGGATCCCCCCACGGTAAGAGAATGGATATCCCAAATGGGAGATACTATCCGAATGGAGAAGGTTATATTCCAACACAGAAAGTGCTATGGCAAGTTTAGTAAGCTCTGGGATCCGTGGTTGAACACTCCGGGACTTAGCCCCGTAGACTTGGTCCTAGATAGACTGTTGATGTAACATAAGATATGGGGTGGCGTAGGATGTAGAGAAAAAATTTCATGTACTCTTCAATGGTCTGTATGATACATTTATCTATACTTTGACTGTGTAATATTGGTGAAAACGGTTTGCATGCCTGATGTATTGTAACTTTCTATATTCTACCTTCAATAAAACCCTTTCTGGTTTAAAAAAATTCTGAGTTCATAACTTACTCTGTCCTAAACCTCGGGTGTTGAACGCAAATAAATATTATCCATAATTGTAAATAGAACAGTGCCACCTTGTGGTCAAATAATCATGTATAATGTAGTTCCTGTACCAAATCACAAACTAATTTGAGAAATCATTTTTCAACCATCCAAGTAAATGGAATCTTTCCAACAGAAATGAATGGTAACACACAAAATGTATATATCATGCACCATGATAAACCCTTTGTTCTTTAAAGCAACTCCAACTCTAATCTGCTTCATGCATAAGAAAATAACATGCATTAAGGGGCACAAAAAACACATGAATGCAAGGGGCAGTTATAGGTGAGCAAGTGCACATACAGTATGTGAAAGAGCTCACATAACAGAATTATATTATATGTTTCTCCTGCCAGCAGTTCCATCATTTTTCCAATGTTTGCGATGCAGTGAAATCACAACAGTGCAGCACTGTCATTCTATGCATTTACTGTAGCAGTTTGATACAGTACACATAGTATTACAATGCTAAGTAAAAAGTGTTAAAGGGTATATAAACCCTAAAAATTTCTATAAACTATGACTTGTGAAAAGCAGGGAGGTGTTTGGTAGTCCTATCCTAAGATGACAGCCCTGCTCCTCCATAGACACAGTACTTTGAGTTAGCACTGTTACTAGTAGGACATAAAGTCTGTTACTAGAAGGATCACCAGGTGAAAATAAAGTGAAAAAATACTGGAAAAAGAAAACCCACACAGCCACCACACCTAAGGATCTGTCCACTTTCATCTTTTAATATTTTGGTGTGATTACATGGGTTGCTTTGTAAAGGGGTAAACCTCAATACAGATATACAATATATTGTGCATCGTTGCAGCGCAACCCTAATTTGCCTAAATGGGTCACATTCGGCTGGCAGCGCAGGGATAACTTTTATTATGCCATTATAGCTGAGGCATGTATATACCCCTGTACGTCCTGAGGAAGACAAGCTTCACTGTGTGTTCACTTCTCAAGACCCGTGAGAGTCACTCTATCTTTTGGACTATACCCGTGTGTGTGTGTGTGTGTGTGTGTGTGTGTGTGTGTGTGTGTGTGTGTGTGTGTGTGTGTGTGTGTGTGTGTGTGTGTGTGTGTGTGTGTATATATATATATTGTGGGAGATTAGCTCATGGGGATCACTTTTCCGGGGAAATGATTTAGCATGGATGCCAGTTTCTTAAAAGTCTGGCGGCTTACCAGCTTTATTTTTACAGGTTTGCAAGGTCAAAACAGAAACAGAAATCAAAACCTTACCGTCTGGTGCTATACTAAACAAAGAGATTCCTCTCTATACAGTGTGGGGCTGTCCCAGACACCCACAAAACATAAGCACATTGCAAACCTTGTTTTTAGAGTCTAATTTAGCACACGAGCTTTCTCCCTCTGAGATCCAGGATCGAGCTCTAGTGAGATCTCCTCCTGATCATTAAATGCAGATGGAGAGGGGTTTGAGGGGACCAGAAAGTCCGGGCCAGAATCATCTCTGTCACGGTGGCCGGCAAAACCAGGGTCAGACTCCTGCTAGTCGCCTCAAAATGATTGCATGCGAGGCGACAAGTATCGCCCGTCCATTGTGTTGCCTTGCATAACGTCATATATCCCCCCCTGCTCAAGCCCCTCGGGCGGATCAACTGTCCCGACCATGCAGTGGACCCGGGAAAGACCATCAGAGTTATTTTGGAGCCTTCCAGCCCTGTGTTCCACTGAGAACTTAAACGGCTGTAGAGCCAGGAACCACCTAGTCACCTGGCTATTTTTCTCCCGGTTGTTACACATCCATTTAAGGGGGCATGGTCGGTGAATAGCCTGAATGACCTTCCCAGCGAGTAGTATTTTAGGGCCTCTAAGGCCCACTTGATGGCCAGGCACTCCTTCTCCACAATGGCATATTTTCATGTCTATTAAGCCTCCTGCTTAAGTAGACGACCGGGTGCTCCTCGCCATCTCTGATCTGGGACAGAACAGCACCTAGTCTGACCTCAGAGGCGTCGGTTTGAATGACAAACTCCTTTGTGAAGTCCGGGCTCACGAGCACCGACTGTACACAAAGGGCTTGCTTTAATTTCTGGAAGGCCTTTTCAGCTTCAGGATTCCACTTAATCATTCCTGACGCTCTACCCTTTGTCAAATCAGTGAGAGGGATGGCAATGGTGGCAATGTTGGGGATGAAGTGTTGGTAATACCCTGTAATCCCCAGGAAGGCCCGAACCTGTTTCTTGTTCACCGGTTGGGGCCACTTTTGAATGGCCTCGATCTTATTGGTTTGGGGCTTAATCAGACCTCGACCAATCACATACCCAAGGTATTTGGCCTCCTCGAGACCTATGGCACACTTCGTCGGGTTGGCTGTTAAACTTGCTATCCTCAGTGAATCTACTACAGCCTGCACCCGGGGCAGTTGTGATTCCCAATCTGGGCTGTGGATGACAACATCATCCAGATAGGCCGCTGCATAGGGCCGATGCGGCCTCAAAATCTTGTCCATCATGCTCTGAAAGGATGCCAGTATCCCTTAGTTAGGTCTAGGGTTGTTATGTACCGAACCCATCCCAACCTACTCACAAGTTTGTCAACCCGCGGCAACGGGTATGTGTCAAACTTAGACACTTCATTCAGCTTCCTAAAATCATTACAGAACAAGATAGTGCCGCCAGGGGATAGGGTTTTACATTTACACAGACCCCGGGTTCCGTGTTTATGTCATGTTGTAGCACAGTGGTCAGTCCGGGTAGAGAAGAGGAAAAGTCTATTTTTTACTGACAAATTCCTTTGTTGACTCAGTGACATGGACTCGGTTATGGGGACATCCAGGATTAGGGGTAACCTGTCCTTTTGGGGCATGGGCCCTGCCAATAAAGTCTCCCTGTCCTTCCACGGTTTTAGGAGATTAACATGGTAATTCTGCTCCAGTTTCCTTTTCCCAGGCTGGTAAACTTTGTAGTCTCTCCGAACCTCTAAGTCAGGGACTACATTCGGTTCACTCTCACAGTCAGGGACAGAGACATGGTCTGGAACATTAGCCATCTGCTGGGAGCCAGCTTCCTGCTCCTCCGGCTCATCAGCCATTACAGGAAAAGGAAGAGGGTCTCCTCCTTCCTCTGTCCTGCCACCAATCTCTCCTTTCGGTTGGCAAAAGGGGTCTGGTGAGAACTACAGTGCCTCGTCAGCAGGGGGAGCTCTTTCCTCCAGGCTCTATGTGCCTTCCCACAACCTCCAAAAATGGGGAAATTCCCTCCCCACTAGGGCTTCATGAAGCAGGGAAGGTACCACTCCCACTGAATGGGACACTCTGCCACAAGGGGTGTCAATCTCGACCAGTGCCGTCTGGTAGTCACAAGTGTGCCCATGGATGCAAATGACCCCGACTGTACTAAGGTGTAACCTGGCCGGATTTACACAGCTGCTTTTGACCTACGTTATCACACTACCAGTGTCAAGCAGTGCAATAATGGGTTTCCCTTCAATAGCAATCATACACATTTGCTTCTCCATGCAACTTGAGCATGATGCTATACATGCGACTTGTGAATACAGAGAAATGCGTCTTTTCATATAAGCATTATCACATTGAATGGGTTCATAATTCAGGGGAAAATTGGCAGCAATATGTCCCGATGCATGGCATCGGTAGCACTGTATGTGTCTATACCCAGTTCTCTCAAGGGTCCCCAAGACTTTCCTGGCTTTTTTGGCTAGTCTCTAGGTCAAGAGCCCCCAGTCTCTTTAACCATATCAGTTTTATTTAAATTACCCTTCGCCCCTGAACCCTGGAACAGGTTTAGGAGATATTCATTTTACCTATAAGTAAGCCTTATTATAGGCTTACCTGTAGGTAAAAATGACAAAAAGGGGTATACAACCGCTTTAAGAAATTACATTCAAAACTCATGTTAAATAGTCAGTACACACCTGTGATCATTTAAAGTGCCTCTGATTAACCCCAAATAAAGTTTAGCTGTTCATAAGATAAAGCAGTCCGATATTTTGTCTTTTATGGAGAACAAATACATTCTGAAGATTTTAAAGAGCAAGCAAGGAGTTGCGGACTATATTTTTCTATGAAAGTTCAGATGTTTTGGTAGGTCTTTCCTGACATTTTCTTAGTCGCATCGTACAGCAAAAGCCATGGTGTGCAGAGATCTTCCAAAGCATCAGAGGGATCTCATTGTTAAAAGGTATCAGTCAGGAGAAGGGTACAAAAGAATTTCCAAGGCATTAGATATACCATGAAACACAGTGAAGACAGTCAACATCAAGTCATCATCAAGTGGAAAAAATATGGCATAACAGTGACATTACCAAGAACTGGACGTCCCTCCAAAATTTATGAAAAGACAAGAAGAAAATTGGTCAGAGAGGCTGCCAAGATGCCTACAGCAACATTAAAGGAGATGCAGGAATATCTGACAAGTACTGGCTGTGTGGTACATGTGACAACAATCTCACGTATTCTTCATATGTCTGGGCTATGGGGTAGAGTGTCAAGATGGAAGCCTTTTTTTAAGAAGAAAAACATACAAGCTTGGCTAAATTTTGCAAAAACACATCTGAAGTCTCCCAAAAGCATGTGGGAAAATATGTTATGGCCTGATGAAACCAAGGTTGAAATTTTGCCCATAATTCCAAAAGATATGTTTGGCGTAAAAACAACACTGCATATCATAAAAGAACACCATACCCATAGTGAAACACGGTGGTGGCAGCTGAAAAGCTAGTACCGCTGCCAGGAAAAAAAAGCGTCAAAAAGGCAATTTTATCAGCATTTTGCATTAGCGTCAATGCACGTTTATCCGCACTTGCTTTTAGCCGCGTTTCCTATGGGAATCCATTGATTTGAATAGAAGTCGCACCAGGAGTCGGATTATGATGATCCAACTTGCAGTGCGACTTGTGTGCTGAGGATCTTGAAGGGAAACACCCCCCCCGCCCGCCAAAATGAAAAAATAAATTTGCGTGCCCCCCCCCCCGCCCCCAAGAGATACCAGACTCTTCAGTCTGGCACGGATTTTAAGGGAAACCCCCACGCCAAAAAAATGGAGTGGGGTCCCCCCAAAATCCATACCAGACCCTTATCCGAGCATGCAGCCTGGCTGGTCAGGAAAGGGGGTGGGGGCGAGCGAGAACCCTCCCTCCTGGACCATACCAGGCCACATGCCCTCAACATGGGGGGGTGGATGCTTTGAGGCAGGGGGTGCCCTGCGCTCCCCACCCCAAAGCACCTTGTCCCCATGTTGATGAGGATAAGGGCCTCTTCCCGACATCCCTGGCCGGTGGTTGTTGGTGTCTGCGGGCGGGGGCTTATCGGAATCTGGAGCCCCCTTTAACAAAGGGGCCCCCAGATCCTCGCCCCCTACCCTATATGAATGAGTATGGGGTACATTGTACCCCTACCCATTCACCTAAAAAAAATTGTCAAAAAGAAACACACTACACAGGTTTTTAAAGTATTTTATTAAATTCGACGTCCTCTCCCTCTGGCTCTTCTCCCTCCTCCGGCGATGTCTTCTCCCTCTGCCGGTTCTGCTCCTCTCTGCGCGGTCTTCTCTTCTCCCTCTTCTGCCGTGTCTTCTGTCTTCTTGCTCTTTTGCCGGGTCTTCATCACTGTCTTCTCCCTCTGTTTTTCTTCCGATGTTGACTCGACGCATTCTCCCAGTGTAATGCTGGCTCCCCCGTGTGCATTGACTTATATTGGCATGGGGTTGGGCCACCCGCTGAAGTTATCCGGAGGCCCCACCCCTTGTGATGTTACCGCCCGGGGCATGATGGGGTGGTGATGTCACAAGGGGTGGGGCCTCCGAAGTTCCACCCACTTTTACAAACTAAAGACTACCCCTCATTTTTGGACCTATTTTTTTTCTTTCTTACCTTTTTAGAAGTACTGAGTCGACTTCCATCCTAGCCGGGCCACGGTGAAGAATGTCATGTCCTTTTCTGCAATGATCCCTCCTCTGCTGCCTTCTGGGACCTGTGTGTGTCCCAGAAAATGAGCTGGCCATTCACAAAGTGCCGTGCGACTCGCGCAAGAGCAGTAGGAAACCGGCTATGAAGCCTGAAGGCTCCACTGCTGGTTTCCCTTAGTTGGAATGGCGGTGCCTGCACCCGAGCCGGTGGACGAATCGGCCTCGGGGGGCCAACATCGCGGTCTCCCTGGACAGGTAAGTGTCCAAATTAAAAGTCAGCAGCTACAGTACTTATAGCTGCTGACTTTTAAAAAAATGTTTTTTGCAACTGGAACTCCGTTTTAAAGTGGAATTAAACCCTTCTATCCTTTACAGCCAAGGAAGCTGTTCTGTTTGATCTGCAACTGCCATTGTGTTGCCCATGTGATCAGTTCTGACACAAGCCATTTGATAGTTTGACAGTTTGGTTGAGGACACAAGCAAATTTAACAGTTAGCAATCCCGGCATTCCAGGAATGTAACTGTTTTTTTTAAACCGTTAAATCAATGGGTTTAGTTCCGCTTTAAGAGTTACTGCTGTTCAGGGGCTCTGGGCTTCAGCAAAATGGCAGCTTGCAGCAAGAAGAAACAGGAGCGAGGTAATTAACCACTTCAGCCCAGGAAGGATTTCCCCCTTTAGGACCAGAGCCCTTTTTGCGATTCGGCACTGCGTCACTTTAACTGAAAATTGCGCGATCGTGCGGCGTTGTACCCAAACAAAATTTTCTTCCTTTTTTCCCACAAATAGAGCTTTCTTTTGGTGATATTTGATCACCGATGCGTCATTTCTGATCGCCGCTATAAACTAAAGAAGAGCGACAATTTTGCAAAAAAACCCAAATTTCTTACTTTTTGCTAAAATACAAATCCAAAAAAAATATATAAAAAAACATTTTTTTTCATCGGTTTTGGCCGATTTATATTCTTCCTCATATTTGTGATAAAAAAAATTGCAATCAGCGTTTATTGATTGGTTTGCGCAAAAGTGGTCGCATTTACGGATGATGAGAATTCATTTCTGCGGTTATTATTTTTTTTTTATTTTTTACTAGTAATGGCGGCGATCTGCGATTTTTAGCAGTACTGCAATATTTCAGCGGACATGTCGGAACATTTTGACACTTTTTTGGGACCATTGGCATTTATACAGCGATCAGTGCTATAAAAATGCACTGATTACTGTGTAAATGCCATTGGCAGTGAAGGGGTTAACCTGCAGGGGGCGCTCTAAAGGTTAACAGTGTTCCCTGGGCGTGTTCTAACAGTATTTGGGCTGCCCTAGCTGGGGAAGGGAAGCGATCACAGCTTCCATGTAGAGGAAGGCTGTGATCACAGCCCTTCCCCCTCTCACAGAACGGAGGTCCGTGTTTACTTACACGGACCTCCGTTCTTTCACTCCGGGGGGGGGCATCGCGGGTGGCCGGCGGCGGCGCGCGCACGCTCACTGGGCGCGATCTTGCAGCCACCATCATATGACGGCGATTTGCGCAGAAGCGCCACACTGTCGCCGTCAATTGCCGATCAGCGGTCGGCAAGCGGTTAAAGAGCACACACTAATTTTGGTAGCATAATTATTAATGTGGAATGTATGTTCCTTGCTAAAGAACATTATTTTTTATCAAGCTGTTATGGGTAAAGTTCTGCTTTAAAGTCGGTTTAAAACTACACAAATCTAAGACTAGCCTGTCCATAGAATGACTGCTGTTGTGATTTCACTGCAGAATGAATGTGACATCACAAAAAATAGAAATATAATGGAACCGCTGGAAGGATCAACAGGTAGCATATTTATGTTATATGGGGACTAATAAAAACAAAAACTGCTATTGACATGTACAGACAGGTCCCATTTTTTATTTTACCTATAGTCACACTTTAAGTCACCTCTCTCCAGCCTGTTCATTGGCCAGTGTGCAGGGAATTGACCTAGGAAACAGTAATATTTATCAGGAAGTAGTGGCGCAACCTGCGAGACTAACAGAAGTGTGTGTATCACAGCAATGGCTGGCCAAAATTCCTCTGGCAGGTAAAATGGTAAATATATATGTATTTGAACTGTCTACTTAACTGTTTGCCTGGAGTTCCATTTTATATTTATGGCCGTAGCATTCTATAAACGTTTCTTATTCCTGGGACACCTAATATGTTTATCCGTATTCGTCTGCTCTTCCACCTTCTTACCATTCCTTATCCTTCTTCTGCCCCTCCCTTCTCCAATCCCAATAGTCAAGAAAAAAGATGTGTGTGTTTATGTGTTCATAGTATTTACAAACTAATAAAATCAAGTAAAAAACACTGCTACTACTCATATTTCCTGCCAAATTTAGCTTATTTTTGACAGCAGGACCTGTCCATTCATTCAGTTAGCTTGGAGTAAAGGTGGGTGATTATTTACGGTTAGGTTCCATAAGTAAACTCCAGCAGATACTGGACCGGTTGAGAAGCGATTTGCAGTTGGGGCAATGGGCTGGCTCCCTGCGGCACCTGTACAAACTCCAACAGGGAGTTGGCATTAGACTCCTGCAACACTTCAGGCTTATTTCACAACAGGTTTGTGGCTGTTACTTCTTTATGAGCGCCCATCATTGGTCTAGTAAATTATTAGTTGAAACAAAGATTTAAAGGGTTTTGTTTAAATTAAAAAAAAACATCGAAATTGCATAATCAACTACAAGTTAAGAGACAAATACCATTAACTATGCAAAGTAGAGACAAGTGAACTGTGAATGTTGGCAAGGAATCAAGATAGAAAGGTAAAGAGACACAAAAGTTAACACACGTATAATTTGCATTAACATACGTTGCCTTAAGGCAGCCCCATTCATTTTCTTTCAATGGATTTTTATTGGATTTTATATAACATACAGAACAATAAGAAAAGTAACAGTTCTGGTGATAAGTGTAAGGTTGGGTTCACACTACTGCAAATTGGATGCAGCTTTCACAGCATCCAATTCGCATAGCAGGAGATTGTGACCAGCTCTCTATGGAGTCGATTCACATATCTCCGGAGCGGCTCCGGTGCAAATTGCATAGGAGTCCTGTGCGTCTTCTGGTCCGTTTCAGGTCTGAATTCAGCCAAAAATTCGGACTGAAATCGGACCTGAAACTGTGAATGGGGATGCACCGGACCCCTGCTATGAGTCACTCCGTGATGCGGTGTGAATACAGCCTTATCAAGGAGAATTACAAGTTTATTGTAGGTACAAACTTACAGAGGGCAAGTCTAATGCTTTTAAGTACTTATCATGTTATCAATCAACTGAACCAACTGAGCCCATTAAAATATGTAAATACAAATAGGATTATCTGTGTCAGTAGAACTTATTATTCAAAATGTCTGACATACCATTGCCTAAGTGAACTCAAAGCGACATTTAAGTATTCAACAGTGTACAAAGAGGATCTGGAGATTGGATGCCCCTTTAAGGTTGTAAATTTCCCATGGGGCCCACCGTTTGTGAAACTTGGATATATCACAAACAGGGATTGGCAAGGTGTCCGCTCCCGGGCACCAGTGTCCTCCAGGCCTGCCTGTAGTATCCGCGGCCACCGCTGACTTTTTTTTTACACTGTTGTCTGCTTGAGTCCTCCTAGGCTGTAGCAGGTCAGGCAGGGTGTGTGGCGCCTCCTGGAATCTCCTGCAGGCTGCAGAGCACACTGCGTGCGGAGTGATCTCGGAGGGATTGGCTGGGCCTTTGCAAGGAGACTGAGAGAGACCTTGCGCCGTGTGTGGCAGGCAGTGCGGTGATAAGTGTAAGGCTGGGTTCACACTATTGTTGATTCACACTGAGCGCGGGCCTCTGAGCCAGCCAGGAGAAGAAGAAAAACAGGACAGAGGAGTGGAGGTGCTGCTGTGTTGAGCCTGCATGAGTTCTGACTGAGGAGACGGTGTTGTGTGGGAGCGAGCAGTGCCAGGCCAGCAAAGCAGAGTACGTTATTTTCGATGGACAAACGGTCCTCCAGTCCTGGTACTCACTTCAGCGGCCTGTAAATTGGTGAGGGCCCCTCCCCCTTCCATTGGTGATTAGTTGGTTCCAGAGTACATTCATTGTTTGTCAGTAGGGAAGTGCCAGCTGAGAAGGGACCCCCAGAATGATTGTTAACTTGCAGACCATCCAGAAATCAATGCTAGGCCCAGGGCCCAGCCAGCCCCAGTCCTCCCAAGGCAGGCCAGACCACCACACCCAGTCCAATCCCTCCCTGGTTGTGTGGGAGTGGCAGTGTCAGCAGTGTACATTTTTTTCACAGCGATGGTCCTCCTGACTCACTTCAGCGGCCTGTAAATTTCACAGGGAGGGACTGGACTAGGTGTGGTGGTCTGGCCTGCCTGGGAGGACTGGGGCTGGCTGGGCCCTGGGCCTAGCATTCATTTCTAGACGGTCTGCAAGTTATCATTCTGGGGGTCCCTTCTCAGTTGGCACTTCCCCACTGACAAACAATGTATTGGGGAACCAACTAATCACCAATGCAAGGGGATGGGGCCCTCACCACTGACCACTTTAGATAATGGACTTTCTTCCTTTAACTGTCCATTAGTGTGAGGTGTTCCTTGTATTGACTATACATGTAAGAGTCCCTTCTCTAATGACCAGCAATGTAAGGGGGTCCTTCTCCCATGGCCACTAATATAAGGCCATTCTTTCTCCAAGTGTCCACCAATGTGGGAGAGTCCTTATTATCCCACTGATCATAGATGTAAGGGCCCCTTCTGTTTAGAGCACCAATGTATGGGGGTCCGCCTGCACTGCACTGCCATCTTTTTTTGCAATAAGAAGGCAGAAGATATGGAGTCCAATCTCTGACATCCCTGACAAGTCTATCTGTGCCTCAAAAATATAAAAGGTAAGAATTTTGAAAACCTTTTAAACAATTTATAACCGTATACCACAAGGAGTCTTTTAAACGTTATGTTAAACGTATTTGCACTTGTAGAACTAGGCTAGAGAGTAGACTGTATTTTTTAAAGGTTTTTGAAATGTAACTTCACTAAGGTCTGTACTTTGGAAAATGTCTGCCACAGCCTTGGTCCGTGCCTATCCCTGATCACAAATCTTATATGCCTTAGCTGGTAGGTTAATTGGATCATGTCTAAATTGGCCCTAGTATGTGTATGTATGAATGTAAGTAAGGGAACTTAGATTGTAAGCTCCTTGAGGGAAGGGACTGATGTTAATGTACAATGTATATGTAAAACGCTGCGTAAATTTACGGCACTACAAAATTAATTGAAATAAATAAGAATAAAAAATAAATTATCTGTTCATGCCCATGTATTTCTTTTACAAGTCTAATAACCTCTCCCAGGTTGGAGGTCACTGTCAATTTCCATTTATGTAACAACGTAGAACATTCATTTTAAATGGGTTGGCAATGCACCTGATCCCAACCAATACTGCACCTGGCCCGTTTCTTTTTGAAAACATGAAATGCCATGCAGGATAGATGTGTTGCCTGAGGCCCCTTTCACACTTATGCGACTTGTCCTGTGACTTGGGACTGCAGAGTCGCATGACAAGTCGTTCCCCATTATTTCCAATGAGTAACGTTCATATCTGTATGACTTCAAGTTGTGCCGACTTCAAAGTAGTCCCTGCATTATTTGGCTTAACTTTGATGCAACTTGAGGTCCATAGACTTCGATGTTAAACCCTCAAAGTCACATGCAAATCGCACCTGAATAATATAGATGCAATTTCTGTACTATTTCTGTATGACTTTGTAATATGTTTTCATTGTGGCAAAGTTGAAACAAAGTCGGACTGATCTGAAATCGCGGCACAAAATTGCGTCAATATTGCGGTAAAATCGCGTCACACAAGTGTGAAAGGGGCCTTAGTATGATGGGATGCCATTCAAAATGAACGCCACCACAGAGCACCAATACATGGAATGTGGCCTAAAGGAAACCTATGCTGGGAAAACATGGAGCCGGCCAGAGCACTAGTAAGGGTAGCAATGGCAGGTTCCATATTTCTCTCAGTACAGGTTTCCTTTACAGGTAAAGTATAGTGTATTTTAGACCATTCTGAATTTATGTGTGCATCTTTTGCCTCTTCGCGGCCTTATATGCTGTATTATGACCAGTGTAAGAACCTATACTAAGATGTGCAGTATCTCACAAGAGTGAGTACACCCCTCACATTTTTGTATATATTTTATTATATATTTTCATGTGACAAGAAGGCATGAAAAAATGACACTTTGCTACAATGTAATGTAGTGAGTGTACAGCTTGTATAACAGTGCACATTTGTTGTCCCCTCAAAATAACTCAACACACAGAATTGAATGTCTAAACCGCTGGCAACAAAAGTGAGTACACCCCTAAGTGAAAATGTCCAAATTGGGCCCAATTAGCCATTTTCCCTCCCCGGTTTCATGTCACTCATTAGTGTTACAAGGTCTCAGGTGTGAATGGGCAGCAGGTGTGTTAAATGTGGTATTAATGCGTCTCACTCTCTCATAATGGTCACTGGAATTTCAACATGGCACCTCATGGCAATGACCTCTCTGAGGATGTGAAAAAAAGAATTGTTGCTCTAAATAAAGATGGCCTAGGCTATAAGAAGATTGCCAAGACCCTGAAACTGAGCTGCAGCATGGTGGCCAAGACCATACAGCGGTTTAACAGGACAGGTTCCACTCAGAAGAGGCCTCGCCATGGTCGATCAAATAAGTTGAGTGCAATCTAATCCAGAGGATTTATTTGGGCAATAGATGTATGAGTGCTGCCAGCATTGTTGCAGAGGTTGAAGGGGTGGGGGGTCAGCCTGTCAGTGCTCAGACCATACGCTGCACACTGCATCAAAGTGGTCTGCATGGCTGTCGTCCCAGAAGGAAGCCTCTTCTAAAGATGATGCACAAGAAAGCCTGAAAACAGTTTGCTGAAGACAATCAGACTAAAGACATGGATTACTGGAACCATGTCCTGTGGTCTGATGAGACCAAGATAAACTTATTTGGTTCAGATGATGTCAAGCCTGTGTGATGGCAACCGGGTGAGGAATACAAAGACAAGTGTGAGTCAAGCATGGTTGTGGGAGTGTCATGGTCTGGGGCTGCATGAGTGCTGCCGGCACTGGGGGGCTACAGTGCATTGAGGGAACCATGAATGCCAACATGTACTGTGACATAGTGAAGCAGAGCATGATCCCCTCCCTTCGGAGACTGGGCCGCAGGGCAGTATTCCAACATGATAACGGCCCCAGCACACCTCCAAGACGACCACTGCCTTGCTAAAGAAGCTGAGGGTAGAAATAAAGGTGATGGACTGGCCAAGCATGTCTCCAAACCTAAACCCTATTGAGCATCTGTGGGGCATCCTCAAATGGAAGGTGGAGGAGCGCAAGGTCTCTAACATCCACCAGCTCCATGATGTCTTCATGGAGGAGTGGAAGAGGACTCCAGTGGCAAACTGTGAAGCTCTGGTGAACGCCATGCCCTAGATGGTTAAGGCAGTGCTGGAAAATAATGGTGATCACCCAAAATATTAACACTTTGAGCCCAATTTGGACATTTTCACATAGGGGTGTACTCACTTTTGTTGCGAGTGGTTTAGACATTAATGGCTGTGTGTTGAGTTATTTTGAGGGGGCAGCAAATTTACACTGTTATACAAGCTGTACACTCACTACTTTACATTGTATCAAAGTGTAATTTCTTCAGTGTTGTCACATGAAAAGATATAGTAAAATATTTACAACAATGTGAGGGGTGTACTCACTTTTCTCAGATACTGTATATATATATATATATATATATATATATATATATATATATATATACATATACACACACACACACACACACACACACCACATACCTCGCACTATAATTAAAACATAATGGATGGTGACAAAACAACAATGTGAATGTGTAATGATTTCACGTAACTTCCTTTAAGGTGTATGGAAACCCCGGCATTGAACTTCTCTTTTGTGCTCCCCTTTGTTCTGTTAAATGCACCATTGAAAGTATTTTGATATTTCTGTCTGATAAGTGCAAAATTACCAGATCTGCCAGAAATATTGTGAGCTGATGTCACGTACCTGATGGTCGAGTCTGACTTGTGCAAGGGACAACCTCTCTCACGGCCCTGAACGAGAACCCCTGGTAGTGGGGACAGGGAGTTCTGGAGCACAGGGGGGCACGAGGGCTGGACTTAGTCACTGGTGGTAGCTGAGGGTCCACTGGAACTCGTGCAGACAGAAGGATGGTGATGCAGGCTGGGTCAGTAACAAGCTGGCAGTACAGTACAGAAGGATCAGGCAGGCGGATGGTCGGGTGCAGGCAGGGTCGGCAACGTGTGGGCAGCAGAGGTACAGAGCAGCAGGCGAAGAATAGTCCTACACAGGCTGGGGGTCATGGCAGGCAGGAAGCAAACAAAGTCCAAGGAAAGCCGGGGTCACAGATACAGAAAGTCTCTTCAGAGTAATACGCTGGGTCGCAGGGTACAGGAACGCTGTAGAACGGACAGCACTTGCTTCCTGGTGCTGCCTGCTTAAATGGCCCCTATTGGCGCCATTGCCGGCGCACGCGCACATAGGAGCGTGCAAACGTGCACAAGCGCACACAATTGCGCACGGGCTACATGCGCCCACGCATAGGCGATCCAATGGCCCGGGATGATTCCTTACAGCTAACTTCCCTGTGCTTCTGCCTACACTGACTACTATCAGATAGCACTGTTACCAGCTAGCTTTGTACGCTAGAAAAGCCCTTCCCCTATTGTATGTAGATGAGGAGAGGTGCAGGTGTTCTGTAGTTCATAGAGAAGGGTGGCCGTTCTGTCCTAAAATGCTTCCCGTCCTGGGATGACAACATTGCTCATCCACAGATACAGTACTGAGAGTGAGAGTGTCACCCTAGGACAGGAGAAATAATCTATCTGACCATTGAAAATTAATGCAGCCATAACTAAAGATGTAAAATATTACATTTTATTTTTTGGGTATAAAATAGATACATTTTAATTCACAATTCATGGGAATAGCACTCACTCAGCAAAATACTGGGGATCAAAGCATAGGGAATTCTTCCATACCATTGCCCACTGCCACATCAAGACTGATTTTGCCTGTGCATAATTGTATTTTTCCCCCAATCATATGTTTTCTGTCAGGTAAAATGCAATAAAAGTAGCAAATGGGCAGAATTGATCTTTCATTAATTTCATATAAGAAACCAAAAATCTGATTGGTTGTTATAGGTACACAGGGCTTTTTTTCTCAGAGAATAGGTGCAGGAGCTCCCCCTATCCAAATCACCCCCTGTCTCTGCCCCTACCCACCTTCGAGCACCGTTCCTTTTCCACCACCTACCCACCTCCCAGTACTACCCTTTTTAGAGAATACAGAACCAAGTATTATTTGTGGTGCTAAGTAACTTGTATAAAATGTGTTAATGATAACATGAAAAGCAGTAAAATACAGTGCCTTGCGAAAGTATTCGTCCCCCTTGAACTTTGCGACCTTTTGTCACATTTCAGGCTTCAAACATAAAGATATAAAACTAATTTTTTGTGAAGAATCAACAGGTGGGACACAATCATGAAGTGGAACGAAAATTTATTGGATATTTCAAACTTTTTTAACAAATAAAAAACTGAAAAATTGGGCGTGCAAAATTATTTATCCCTTTACTTTCAGTGCAGCAAACTCTCTCCAGAAGTTCAGTGAGGATCTCTGAATGATCCAATGTTGACCTCAATGACTAATGATGATAAATAGAATCCACCTGTGTGTTAGGTTATTTAAAAGCAAGGTGAAGTACTAACACAGGGTGGACAACTAAGAAGTGTTTTTTAATCAAAATATAGAAATACAAACTTCGGACTTTACACTGTTTTCCAGCGTTTCAAGTTCCCCCTGCTTATGAAAGCGTTCCGTGACATAAAATGACGAAAAGTACAATAGTAATTGTGTAAAATATGTTCAATGAATCGTGGTGTTTATTATGAACCAAGACATAAGAGATTTTTCCCATCATGACCCTCCACCCATCCACCACCTTTTCCTTGCCACGAGCTTCCACCCATCCCCGTCTCTGTCCCCCACT
>BLSH010214066.1:1516296-1553627 GCA_018402905.1 Glandirana rugosa | reverse complement strand
TATACAGCGATCAGAAATTTAAATGTCCACTGATTACTGTATAAATGTCATTGGCAGTGAAGGGGTTAACCTGCAGGGGGTAGTGAAGGGGTTAACTATGTTCCCTGGGTGTGTTCTAACTGTGGGGGGGGCGGGGTTGACAGGGGCATGACAGATCTAACTGATCCCAGTGACAGGGATCAGTAGATCTGGCATGCCCCCCCTCACAGAACGGGGAACCGCCGTGTTTACTTCGGCGGTTCCCCGTTCCTCCTGTCTGTAAGGAGATCGCGGGTCTCCGGCGGACATCGGGTCCGCCCGACCCGCGGGCACGCTCCCGCAGTGTGCGGCGGCACGTGCACGCGCCGCTCGCGCCCGCGGGAGCGCGCCCCGCACGAGCCGAATGGGAAGACGTCTATTGACGTCCTCCCGGCATTTTAGAGCCGGATGCGAGGTAGTTAATGAAGGTACAACATTTAGCAACTCACATGGTTGATGGTTAAAACAGGCACATCTAAGTATGCAGGCGTCCTGGGTAAAGATGTCCCTATAGACCATCCTCCGCACCACCATCGACATCATCCCTTCAATGCTGCCCTCCATGAGCGTTTCCTCGCTTTCAGATCACTCTACTACAGGGTAGTCTTCCCGGTCATGATTGCAGACTGACGGTAAGAGCCAGCGGTGTGAAGGACAATCTATGTGGACAGCTTTACCCCAGATGCTTGCATACTTAGATGTGCCTCTTTTAGGCCTCATGCACACTGCTGCTGGTAAACGGATGTTTGGGAGCAGCTGAGTGCTTTTTTCAGCTCCTATGAACTCTTCTCTATATTATTTTATCAGTACATGTACACAGGGTCGTTTATAGGCAGTTGAGTTTAGAAGCTGTTTTTGGAACCCAAAAAAATGCATTCAGACGGAAGTTCAGAGGCAAACGCCAAATGCCTGTACAAAATAAAATGGGGATAACTGGATGTGGCGCTGCTTTATGCAACTGAGTATCTGCCCCTTTGAGGTGTCTAGTAATGTCCTGTGAGTCCAATTTCCTACCGTATTTTGAAGTGTACAAAAATGTGTGGTAAATTCCTTATAAAGTGCAATACATGTGCAATAATGTGCTAGTATTTCAAAAATGTGCTAGTATGTAACAAGATAAAATATGAGAAAAAAGATAAAAGTATAATCTGTGCAATAAAAGCAAATTTGAAATTTATCAGCTGGTGTGAAAGATGCAATGATGTGCTAGTATTTCACAAAATGTGCTAGTATATAGTACACAGGACTTTTACTTTGGGAGGCAGCGCTCATCAAGCTCAACCAGGCACTGTGTAAATTAAGGACGTGTTTTTAATGTTTTTAATGTTTCTGATTTGATATATGCCGTTTTCTAAATTTGATTCAACCTATATATAACCCAGGAATTTAATAAAGTAGGTTATATATTTTACATATCACGCAATGGGCTTCCTTTTTTTCCTCTCTGCCTAACGCGGAAAATGGGACTGTCCCCGGACCAGGACCAGCACCAACACCGGTGATACTTCCAGGCCCTTTACCCCTGCAGGGGTAGTGCCTTCTGGTAAGGAGGGGACCTTGAGGGGAGCACGTGTGACCCACTTGAAACAGCTAATGTGACACACAATAACCTTCTGGATAAAAGTGTCAGAATACTAATAAGCACAGAGCACTTTGGGGGAATATATCACTGTGACTCAATGAACTATTGATATATGAACTTGCTATACAAATGAATTCCCTGCGAAGAACCTGATAACCAAGCATAAAACTGCCAAGGGGCGGGCAAACAATATCACCAGCACTTTTCCAATCTACTGTGAAATACGCTAGGTGACATGGACTTTAACCAAACTGTACATAATTGATGAATTTATGATTTTACTTTATATTCATTTTCTTATATACTAGCACATTCTATCATACTAGCACATCAATGTGTGCATTTTTTTTTATAATTTGAAGGGATTGTTAAATATCAAATTGATTGCACATATTACACCTCTACCTCCTGTTTAGACCTTGAAATATACTAGCACATTTTGTGAAATACTAGCACATCATTGCATCTTTCACACCAGCTGATACATTTCAAATTTGCTTTTATTGCACAGATTACACTTTTATCTTTTTTCTCATATTTTATCTTGTTACATACTAGCACATTTTTGAAATACTAGCACATTATTGCACATGTATTGCACTTTATAAGGAATTTACCACACAATTTTTGTACACTTCGAAATACGGTAGGAAATTGGACTCACAGGACATTACTAGACACCTCAAAGGGGCAGATACTCAGTTGCATAAAGCAGCGCCACATCCAGTTATCCCCATTTTATTTTGTATTGCATTCTTCCTACGAGGAAGGATTTACTGGAAGGCAGCAGCTCAATAAATCCAAAATAATCCTAAGCGCAATACACACCTTTCTACATTTAAGCCAAATGCCTGTAACAGCTGGTAAATGCTGCTAAACGAGCTAACTCACATTTAGCAGAGTTTCGTTTACAGGCGGTTTTATTAAAAAAAATTTAAAAAAACGCTCCTAGACACGAACGCAGCTAAAAGCGGGATGTAAAATGTTTTTAAGCGTCACTTCTAGCTGTCAAAAAATTGTTCAGGGGAGGTTAAAAATGCGTCCCGTGTACATAAAGCCTTATTTATCAACCATGTGAGTTGCTAAATGTTGTACCTTCATTAAATGTAACCATAGTGCTACACTTAGAGGAGCCTCTCTTCTCTTTTATACTCTGTAGTTCCTGCTGGATTTTGCTTCTAATCCCCTTGTGGGGGCTGCCATGATTATAAACTGAAAGACTTATGAATAAATGGTTGTGGAACGAATCATCTAGGTTTACATTATTTCTTACAGGGAAATTCACTTTGGTATACAAGTGCTTTGGATTACCAGCATGTTTCCGGAACAAATTATACTCGCAATCCGATTACTAATACTTTTTTAATGTCATGTGACAGTGGCACTGATAATGAATGGACAGGAGACAGAAGCTCCTGTTCATTCATAAACTGAAGCATCGAAAACACAGTTTATGATGCTAAATTATGAATGGACGGAGGCAGTGATCACTGTTCATTCAGAAAAGGAAGGAACCGGTACATTAGATATTTACTGGCTCCTTCTTCCACTTTCAATCCTGACAGATCGAGGACAGAAGGGGCGGAGGAGCAGGGAGGGGGACTGAGGAGCACAGAGGGGGACTACAGAAGCAGCCTCAAAGGACAGTCAGAGCAGAATGAAAACTCCTCCTACAAGCTTTAACCAGACACTAATAGAAGTCACAAGACTGCTATAAACTGCTGATGAGAAAAGGTATTTGGCCATTTATATTTACTAAAACTATTGCATTTCCATGTTCTGTGTTCTGAGACCAGCCATAGTGAATGCAGGGTCCTGGGTTTAGTAACACTTTAAAGTTGAACTCAACACAACTAAATATACAAATGAAATGCATATAAGGGAGCAGTTTTATCTGACAAAGGATGTGCATCTCTGTCCATCTATTTCTGAGATTTACACAGGGCTGGCACATAGCAAAACCCTGCCTGGGAAGGCAGGAGACCTGACTTTTCTCAGGTGCAGGTAAGTTCAATTACAAGTCTTGGGTGTCCCTCATCCTGGGATTGCACAGTGAATAGAGAAGCATTAGATTAATGAGCTCATCTCTTGCTCCCTTATCCTATCAGTATGTCCCTTTTAGCACATGAGCACTGCAGCACAACTGGCTGGTTCCCAGTAATGCCCCTCCCTCTCCCAGTCTGAGCTATGTTTTATAAAGGACTGCAAGACGCTTGTCAAATTCATGAACTGTTTACATTAAAAAAATAATAAAATACTGCAATGATGTATGAACATATACAGAGCTGCATTCAACTGTGTCTTTTATATCTGCCTACAGTTCTGCTTTAAACAAAAAATATTATTTTTAGATATATTTGTTAAGTCCAGGTAGAAAAATCAAACAAGGTTTGTAAATATCATAAAACATATGTATTTTGTAGTGAAGCAGAAATCAGGCCCACAGGTCTGCACTTGTCTCCATGTTAGTCTATGTACATTGATGGGATGGATGTAAAATGATCTCTGCGTTTACCTGCCTCTTCCCCAGGCTAACACACAGAACCTCTATGTGGATTCCTCATCAAGCCAGATGTTTTAGGAAGGTCTAATCTGTGGATTAAAATCAATTTATAGTAGAAAATGAATACACGCTGCTTGCTGATTTTAATGTGATTATTTTGTTAAGCTTTTCTTGCGTCTTGGAAAAAACAGAACACATGGAAAGTGGCTAAACCATGAGCTTTTTTCTGGTCAACGCCACTCTGTTTTCTTAGTGTGTGGAGTTCTGGAGGCCCAGTCCACATCAATGTACATTGTCTGCAGTTTGGATGTGTTTATTAGCACACAGAATTAATATGTAATATACATATGACATACATTAGTATTGTCATTTGCCATATGCACATACATTATCTCACAAAAGTAAGTACACCCCTCACATTTTTGTAAATATTTTATTCTATCTTTTCATGTGACAACACTGAAGAAATGACACTTTGCTACAATGTAAAGTAGTGAGTGTACAGCTTGTATAACAGAGTCAATTTGCTTTTCCCCCAAAATAACTCAACACACAGCCATTAATGTCTAAACCTCTGGCCACAAAAGTGAGTACACCCCCTAAGTGAAAATGTCCAAATTGGGCTCAATGTGTCAATATTTTGTGTGGCCACCATTATTTTCCAACACTGCCTTAACCTTTTTGGGCATGGAGTTCACCAGAGCTTCACAGGTTGTTACTGGAGTCCTCTTCCACTCCTCCATGATGACATCACAGAGCTGGTGGATGTTAGAGATCTTGTGCTCCTCCACCTTCCATTTGAGGATGCCCCACAGATGTTCAGTAGAGTTTAGGTCTGGAGACATGCTTGGCCAGTCCATCACCTTTACCCTCAGCTTCTTTATCAAGGCAGTGGTCATCTTGGAGATGTGTGTTGGGGTCATTATCATGTTGGAATACTGCCCTGCGACCCAGTCTCCAAAGGGAGGGGATCATGCTCTGCTTCAGTATGTCACAGCACATGTTGGCATTCATGGTTCCCTCAATGAACTGTAGCTCCCCAGTGCCGGCAGCACTCATGCAGCTCTAGACCATGACACTCCCACCACCATGCTTGACTGTAGGCAAGACACACATGACACTATCTGAACCAAATAGGTTTATCTTGGTCTCGTCAGACCACAGAACATGGTTCCAGTAATCCATGTCCTTAATCTGCTTGTCTTCAGCAAACTGTTTGCGGGCATCTTGTGCATCATCTTTAGAAGAGGTTTCCTTCTGGGACAACAGCCATGCAGACAAATTTGATGCAGCGTGCGGCATATGGTCTGAGCACTGACAGGCTGACTCCCCACCCCTTCAACTTCTGCAGCAATGCTGGAAGCACTCGTACGTCTATTTCCCAAAGACAACTTCTGGATATGATGCTGAGCACGTGCACTCAACTTCTTTGGTCGACCATGGTGGAACCTGTCCTGTTAAACCACTGTATTGTATTGGCCACCATGCTGCAGCTCAGTTTTGGGGTTTTGGCAATCTTCTTATAGCCTAGGCCATCTTTATGTAGAGCAACAATTCTTTTTTTCAGATCCTCAGAGAGTTCTTTGCTATGAGGTGCCATGTTGAACTTCCAGTGACCAGTATGAGACAGTGAGAGCGATAACACCAAATTTAACACACCTGCTCCTGATTCACACCTGAGACCTTGTAACACTAACAAGTCACATGACACCGAGAGGAAAAATGGGTAATTGGACCCAATTTGGACATTTTCACTTAGGGGTGTACTCACTTTTGTTGCCAGTGGTTTAGACATTAATGGCTGTGTGTTGAGTTATTTTGAGGGGACAGCAAATTTTCTGGTTGTGCTGGGAGCTAATCCAATGATTAGATTTGTGCTGACACCCCCATCCCTGCACAGCCATTCACTGGGAAGTTCAGTGTCCTGCTGTTTCTACTCCCCTAGCTCTTATGCAGCTGAGAATAGAGGTTATGTGATCACTTATAAAAAAAAGGGGAAAAAAGGTATTCATAATGTTTTTTTTTTTATATCTATGCACAAATGTTTTGACTTGCATTTCTATTTTAAACAGAATAGGTTGTTCTACAAGGTGAGGGTTCAAATTTATTTTCAACAAGTGGTAACTGAACCAAATAGCTGGAAAGCATTCTAGACTGACGTGCCACTTATAATGTGCAGGTCCAGGAGCATTTGGGCAACAGAAAGCACAACATGTATTTGAGTTTGTATTCAATAAAGAACTAGAATGCAATGCCGTTCTGATAGGGACAGCTCTGACACTTTCAGGTAATGTTGGAGGTTACTGCTAGCTCCAGTCTTCCCCACACATTTATACTGGACCCTCACTATGGTGGGCTGCCTGACTGGCCAGTAGAAATGTGTAGGGTGCAGGAAGGGGCTGGCAAGTTTTGGCACTATTGAGAAGTGTCAAAATATTAGCATTAGAACAGCCTGGTATTGATCAGTAGTGGGCAGGAAGTTTGCAGTTGCAACAGGTAGGAGCAATAAGCATTTATCGCTCTACTTTTGTCCTAAAAAAACAATACCTGATGTATACATATGCTTTAAGATTGTTCTTTACGTGGGAAATATTAATAGAGAAACAACAGCAGGGGTGCATTCTACCCAGGCACCAAACCTACTATGACCTAAAACATCACTTTCATAACAGTCTAAAACTCATAATGTAGAAAATTAAATAAAGTTTAAACATTTTTTTTAAAGATGCCAGATGTATAACCCTATAAGGCAATGCGGAATTAGTGCAAAAATACAAAAAGCAGATACATAACTACCTTCATTATAGGGAAATATCAGCCAGACAGCAAGTATGTATTTAGCTGTCATTGGTCAATCACAGCTAAAGGCATACTTGCTGTCTGGCTGTTATCTCCCTATAATGAAGGCAGTTGTGTATCTGTTCCATAATCTTGTATTTTTGCAAATGCCTCCAGTAACACCCTAAACATCCCTTCCCCGGCAGCATGCTAAAGGACGCACTGTGTGAGAGCAGCGATCTTCTTCCAATTGACTGACACAACCCCAGCTAGGTCACAACTACTGCCCTCTATTGATCAGGGGGTATGGACACTGCAGAGAATATTTTGTGATAGGAGGAGAGCCTCTCAAAGTCTAGGGACTGGTTTCCTATCCCTGGCAATTTTTTCTTCCGTTTACTATTATATTATTAATATCATACAGGATTTATATAGTTTGTTAACATTATTGGGATTTACTTGTCACAAAGTCCCAAAGCAAGCGAAGCGGAAGGTGCATACTGCACTAGTGTGCTTTATAAATGTGTTTTTTTCTATGGCCCTGGTGAGGACACACTGCTGCTTTATAAATTGGCCCCTTAGTGTAGATTAAAAAGAAAAAAACATCAAACAACAGTAAAATACAGGACACCTTTAAGCGGTAATAATCTCTGTATATGTGACCCTGATGATGTCACGTATGACGAAACACGTCGGCTGGAGCTACACACACGCTACCACGCATGCGCGAGTAAAGGTCGGCCATTTTGGTCTGTGGAAAAACGATTGTTTTCATTTACATGCCTGTTTTTAAACTACAATATTAAATAATTTTTAAATAGTATCACACTAAGCCAGTTACTCTTTTATTACATGCCTGGTGACATATTTACACTTTGTGGGAGCGGCATGCTCTGAGTGCTGCTCTTCCTGGTTCATGGTCATCCGCCTCCATATTACTTGATTATCCAGCGACGGTGAAGGAAGCCGAGGAGGGTTGGATCATTTGGCTTGCCCACGTCTAAATAAAGCTTATGTGACCGCTCTTATCAGGGGGTCACATATAATCTGGTCAGCACGGCTTATTGATTTTAGTTGGTGTTACCAACCCTGATTTCTTCCTTCACCGCATGTGGGATTTCTCATCTTATTGATACGCCTATATGATTGCACAGTTATCTGGAAAACCTTTGTGGACTTGCACTTTAGTGGACATTCAATTGTTACTAATTTATTGATCTATTTGTATTTTGTATACGTTTATCATATGTTTGATATCTAGCACTGCACTATTTATTTTATCTCTGTATATGAACTTGTACCTATGGGTAAGCTTACAATAAGGGTTGCTTGTAGGTACAATGAATATCTCTTAAAAGTGCACTGTTTGGGAAATATTCACATCGGCAATAGCCAAGGACATCACTGTCACATGCGCAGTGATGTTCTGCAATCAGGGCAAACAGGGGGTTGATTTACTAAAGCTGAAGAGTGCAAAATCTGGTGCAGCTCTGCATAGAAACCAATCTGCTAACATGTTTTTTGTCAAAGCTTAACTGAACAAGTTAGAAGCTGATTGGCTATCATGCACAGCTGCACTAGATATTACACTGTCCAGTTTTTGTAAATCAACCCCACTGTGTACTGTGGAATGCAGAGAGCCTTGCTGCAATCTTGACTCCCACGCGCATCCGCAGGAGTGATGTCATTGCGACCTGGCCATTTAAGCAGCCAAAGGCCGCAAAACCAGAGGGCAGACCAGGTGAAGATGGTAGCCCCCGCAGCAGAAAAAAATACCTCTGCTGCATGGCTTCATTTGAAAGGTAAGTTTGTCATAATGGGCTAGTATGCCGTGAATATTATATATACATAGTAGCCCATTATGCCATAAACCTGTGGGGTCCTGGATTGATTTTTTAGCCAGTTTACTACCACTTTAGTCTTAGTTCACATTAACATATATGTTATTTAAAGCAATTTGAGTGTAATTTGCAGCTCTCACTGGCTGTCATTGCTAAAAATATAAGCTGTTACAAAAAATGATTGCATTGAGTAACTGAATTTAGATTTTTTTTTTTTTTAAAGCAGGCATGTTACTACGAACAACAATTGCTGCAGTTATACGTGTAATTACCTAAAACCATATTAAATTCCTACCAAGTCTGGCACAACAGCTGACATATCACCCAGCTGACAGTGGGAGTGCCTGTGCTAGCTGTTTATATAGGAAGAACAGGTAGATCAGGGATGATTGAAACAATCTCCTATCTGCAGCTATGAATAACTTCATACAACATGCAATGAAACACAAAGGTCAAAAAGAGTTTAGAAGCATTGAGACACCTAAATAAATACATGTGGGATCAGAAGATCAGAGAATGGGCTAGTAAAAGGCATATAGCCTAAAGGTAGCCATGAATGGATTCCCCCATTCACACTAACAGCCTGGATGGAGGACTCTCCCCTGTCGGCTATTGTATTTAGAGGGGGTAGGAAGGGAGGGAGCTCCCAATATCCAATGAAATGCACAGAGGGTATAATTTGTAATCATTTAATGAAAGTTCGAAAAATGGTCTAGCCAACGCGTTTCGGGGGAAAAGACCCCCCCTTCCTCAAGGCTGATACTGTTTGTACATGGTGAGCGGAGGAAATCCCATAAGGGTTTGTCTGTAATATTAGAATCAGAATTGCTCAATGAACGCTGTGTTCGCAGCGGCAGCGATCATTTAGCAATTCTGATATTACAGACACATCAGTATAGGATTTTCTCAGCTCACCATCTACAAACAGTAGCAACCCTGAGGAAAGGGGAGTCTCTTCCCCCAAAACGCATTGGCGAGACCATTTTTGAACTTTCATTAAACGATTACGAATTATACCCTCTGTGCATTTCATTGGATATTGGGCGCTCCCCCCTTCTAGTACATGCGGAAACGACCTTTAAGGTCATACCCAAAGGCAGCAGCCCAGGCTCTCAAAAAGGGCTCACCATCTTCTTCAAGCTGTAGTGGGGCAGAAAGCATCAGAAGAGAACTCTTTCACCCTACTACTACCATCATCTAACCATTGACTCACGATCAACTGAGTCAGTACAGCACAATCTCCAACCCTACAGAGTCTATTGTATTTGTGCTGAACTGTGAGTGCACCTTATAGGATGCAGTCACTGTTCGGCTGATAATTTCCCACTGGGCTCACTTAACTTTTAAATCAACTTTTTGGGGCTGAAGGGTATGTCCAGCCTTAGAGACATCAACAGACAAGCACTAACTACACAGATGAAGAATTTTCATGGATCTAGGGAACATTCATTTATTTTCTGACTGGAATGTCACCCTAATTGTACAGAGTAAGAAAGTGATGTGTAAGATCCTTGATGCACAATACAAGCTGCTATTTCTTCGCTCTCCCTCCTCTCTGCTGCTCTGTTTGTTCAAGACCTACCAGCTAAACAAACACGCTCTTTGTGATTGGATTGACATGGTGCTAACAAGACGCTTAATGCCCAAATCAGCCTGAATGAAGGTAGAGTCCTCACTAATACCAGTACCAGGATCTTCATTGCAGAGCCATACAAGCACTTCCAAACCGCCAAACAAAAAGTTCAGGAAAGGAAAGTCATTCCTTCCCCTCCCTGAGCAAATAAAGCTTGCATAGAGTCAGCCACGTCACTTGTGCAACCGCATGTCTCATCCACGTAAAGGCTTTGTGTTACCTGCCGTTTTCTCAGCGATCCGGGCCTGCGTGGCTTGTTCCAGCAGTTCTGCATCCAACTTCAGAGTGTCCAGATCCTTCTCTCGACTCATCAAGGTTTCCTGAAGCTGAGAATACACAGGGAAGCCCAGCGATCAATGTATGACAATAAAAACTGGCTCTGCAACCTTTCTATTGACATTATCTATCCTCACACTTCTTTAAAGCAGACAACGCTGCTATTCCAACACTCTGTGTATTTAGTTTATAATGTAAATGTTTAGAATTTGGACAGTGTAAAGCTAGTAGTTTCCCTGGCAAAGCTTTGGTCTCTGCTAATTGCAAAAAAAAAAAACACAAGACAATTACAACTAATGGATTTTCTGGTGGCTATTCCATTGTGCAGTGGTGTGCATGCAGAGCTTACCTCCGTGCTGGCAGGTAAAGAAGTTTGGCAAAATCAGGGCACACCTGGAACGTGCAAGGATCAGAAACTCTCTGCTAATGTGCTGATTTTGTTAATGCTGACATCTGGTTACTACTACTACTACCAGTGGCGGCCAATCCATGAGGCGCAGGGGCGCCACCACCCTAATTCATGCGCCCGGCCCCTAATCTACATGATGAGTGCCGGATGCATGGATTTCAATGGGGTTTTTTTTGAAGCACATGATTAGCGCCTGAGGCTCTAATTGGCTTAAAAAAAGAGTGGGCTCTGCACCGTGCCCTGAACCCAACCAGTTGTGTGACAATAGCGGATTAATATTCTCTATTGTCTACTTGCTTCTCCTCCCAGCCAATCAGGAAGCGGGTCTTAAGACCTGATTGGCCGAGAGGAGAGGCACTCGCTTTGACCGGTAAAGGGGGCGGGGAGGATGTACGAAGAGTCCTGGGAGATGGCCACCCTGATTGGAGCGATCTCTCTGCTTTGCATCGCTGCATGAGTACCACCCAGGGGGGTACGGGTGGATTGTTTGCTTCCCCCCCGCCTGGAGTACCAGCTGCCACTGACTACTTCTGTGTAACCATAAGACTTAAAGGGATACTCCAGCTCACAAATGATACAAAGGTGCCAAAAGTACTACATTACACTGTATTCTTTTAAATTACAACTCCAAATGAAATTAGTATTTCAACATGTTAAGAGACTGTGTGATATAAATCTGAAGCTCAAATGTAGCAAGCAAGGCTCTGATGAAGAGGCCACGGCCTTGAAACGCGTCAGCCATTCCATCCAGGTATCAGTAGGAGACGTTTGAACGGTCGATACCTACTCCAACATTGTAAATGCCCGTTGCACGAGCTGTTTGTGAGTATGTTTTTATGCTTTTTATACAATAAAAATACCAAGGATATTGCGCTAGGCCAGTGCGCCCTTGTGTGCCTTTTTGTTTTGACTCACCTGCAGACCCTGTGTTTACATGTAAATAACTTAGAAAATAGTGGTGGCATTAATATGTAAATAGCCGCTGACCAGCGACATTAATATGTAAATAGTGGTGGTATTCATATATATATAGATCATGCCCCCCTGATGTCATATCCACCATCCCTTCTGCTGAATGCTGCCCACTGGGAAGGTAAAGGGGCATGCTTGAAAGTCCTGCCTACAACTGTGGCCATTAAGCCTACTGTGTACTAACCTCTTGCAACCAATCATTGAGCGGTAAGGATATGCAGCTACCTCTAGCAACCAATCAGTGAGCAGTAATAATGTGGAGTAACCTCTAGCAAGCAATCAGTGAGTGGTACTGATGTCCAGCAACCTCTAGCAACCAATCAGTGAGCAATGTTGATGTATAGTAATCTCTAGCAACCAGTCAACAAGCAGAAGTCATGTGCTGTAACCTCAATCAAATAATCAATGAGCCATATTGTTGTGTAACCTCTACCAGCCAGTCAGTAAGTGGTAATGACACACTGTAACCTCTGGCAACCAATTGCAATCACTGCCTGATCTGATTCAGTAAACTGGTTTTGAGTCTAGCTGCTATTTTTTGTATGTCTCGGAGCAGGTAGAGAGCGAAATTACATAGAAGGAGAGGCCCAAAAAAATGTTTGCCCAGGGTCCAATCAACATTAAAGACAGCCCTGGCTTCCTGTAATAAAGACCAGTCACTGCTGCTCTCTCTGCTTGTGCAGGGTGACTGGTCTTGCATCCGCCCCTCTCCTGCCCTGTAGTTTTTAGTTTGCTGTCCCCGTGTCCGATATGAGCACTTTAGTGGCCAGTAAAGGCACTCTTACTGAGCAGGAGGTTGAAGAGTGGGTGAATCTAACGCCTAAAGTTGGTGAAGTTGCACTCTTAAAGTGGTTGTAAAGCCTTAAGGTTTTTCACCTTAATGCATTCTCTGTGCATTAAGGTGAAAAATCTGGGCTGCAGCAGCGTCCCAGATCCCCCTTTTTTCTTACATGAGCCTGATCTGATACAGCGATGTGCATGAGCGCAGGGGCTCTAGCCGCTGTTGCTCTCCTCATTAGACAGATTGATGGCAACGGGAGCCTTTGGCTCCTGCTGCTGTCAATCAAAAGCTGTGACACGGGAGCGGGGCCAACTCGGGAGCAAGCCTGCACGGGTGCCCCCATGGATAGCAGCTTTCTATGGGGGCACCTGATCAAGAGGAGGAGCCAGGAGCACCAAGGGGGGGACTCCAGAAGAAGAGGATTGGGGCTGCTCTGTGCAAAACCATTGCACAGAGTAGGTAATTATAGGCATTTTATTATATTTGTTAAAATTAAAACTGAAGATTTACAACCACTTTAAGCTGCCCATACATTATACAATTTTCTTTTTCAATTTCCTTTAGATTTCCCTTCAACTATGTAGTGCAAGGGCCTTACTGATTGCATACAAATTGAACGTGTTTAGGTTTGACCTCTTATTATTCCGTTTAGGAAAATTGTATAAGAAAATTGTATAATAAATGGCCACCCCAAGTAAGCAGCAAGTGAAACCAGAATCAGAGGATTGCACAAAAAACAAAGGTAAGATCAGTGCCTCCTTTTGAAGTTTAAAATGGGTTCAGATGTATCATTCCCATGCATGGGGAGGAGGATCCTTACATTTGTTGTAAACATTATGGTACTATTCACTGTGATGGTCTCACACCCCATTAGAATCTGCTGTTCTGACAAGGATGGGTTAGGCACGGGAAGGGACAGAATACAGTGAAAGGGGTTATTGTACCTGTATTGTCTAATTTTACTATTGGTTAAAAATAACGTTTAAAATGAACAGCAAGATCCCTTTATATGTACTGTGCTCAGTGCACTTTCAGTCAAACCTTTTATCCGTTACATTGTTCCCATCTACCTCCAAGGACTACAAAACCTCTCCCCTATTAGGTTAGGCTACTGTAATCCTGTCCTGGGATGACAAAGCCACTTCTCAATAGATACAGTATGGTGAGTGAGCATTGTCACTCTAGAGCAGGAAGAGTGTTACTAGCAGAATCCTAAAAAGTGAAAATAAATGAAAGAAAACTAAACAATTAAAACAAATGCAGTCACCATACTTAATAACTGGTAAGCTGTAAATATGCATTAAAGTGTTACTAAACCCACAACAGTAAAAACAGTCTGTATATACAGTAAATCATGATTGTAATACTCATATTGGAACCTAAGGGGTTAATCCTCTGCAGTGTCTAAAAAAGGATGTTTGATCCTGTCTTCTCTGATCCTCCCCTTCTTCCACAGCCCCCAATCTTGGTGTGTATTGCTAAAGAGTTTTTTTTTTTTCTTGGGATAGTGAATGTGATCAGCACTGTCCAGACAGAGGGTCAGGGGTCATGCAGATAGGACAATCAGAGGAGAATGAAAACTCCTTCTACATGTTTTAACCAGACACTGATAGAAGTCACGAGACTGCTATATACTGCTGATGAGAAGAGGTATTTAGCAGTTTATATTTATTAAAATATATGCATTTCCATGTTCTGTGGGAGACCAAATATAGTGAATGCAGGATCTGGGTTTAGTAACACTTTAGGCATAATATTTTTGACTATATTGCCATTTAAATGGTTGTAAAAGTTTTTTTTTTTTTTTAAATAACAAACATGTTATACTTATCTGCTCTGTGCACGGGTTTTGCACGGAGCAGCCCTGATCCTTATTTTCCAGGGTGCCCCAGCTCCTCCTCTTCATCGGGTGCCTTCATGGAGAGCTGCTTTCCCTGGGGGCACCCGTGTGAGTGCGCTCCATTGACACAGAAAGCAGGACCCGGCCTCGCCACCGGCTCCCGTGTCACTGGATTTGATTAGCAGCAGCAGGAGCTAATGGCTACACTGCTATCAATCTATCCAATGAGACAGTGGCTGGAGTCACTGGGCTCGTGCACATCGCTGGAACGATTGCGTTCAGGTAAGAAAAAGGGGGGCACTGGGGGGGGGGGGGCAGCTGCAGCACAGATAATTTTTCACCTTAATGCATAGAATTCATTAAGGTGAAAAACCATGAGGCTTTACAACTCCTTTAATATAAAAAAGTGGCGTTATACTTTTAGCCAGTTATCACACTGTGGAGGCCTATGGTGTCAGTCACACCTCTATAAGAAATGTATTACTCAGGTATTCCAAGTTATGATTCAATAATTTTTCACAAGTGACTGCCATGATACAGAATAATATTAGTGTTAAGAATTGGGTTCGGAAACAGTAAGGGAGGAAGGGTGGGGAATTTCAGCCAGGTGCTTATGTGCAGCAATAAGCTGTCAGGTGGCACATACAGGACCGATAAGATCACACCTAGAATCTAATCAGCAGGCTGGCATTTTATAGCTGCTGCTATCCTCTCACACCCATTGCGATAACCTAGAAACTTGCACCAGGAAAATGTAAAAGTTGAAAGCCACAACTGGAGCATGAATAAAGATAAATAACAATAGTTGTCTATTAGCTCTTTGTATAATTATTATTATTGGAACCAGTTACAGGCAGCGATAGCTTCTAGTCTTGTCAGGCATGCTACAATAACACAACTCACTGTAAAGTCAAAACTTGTAAGTGCCGTTATAAATTTGTGAGCCAAGGAAAGCAATGAAGAAGGCATCTTTGGTTTCATAATAAGACGAGAAGACAGGTTTCTGAAAACAATGAAAATATGCGGTTTATGACACTTGCCATCATGCAGAACGAGGGTTGGTTTATGGCCTGAATGACCTCCCTTCTGTGAGAGTGATAATTCCTGTAACATTGGTTAACACACGTATGCCGGTCTAATAGCTTTTTATTCTGGACAAAGAGATGACAAACTATCAAACCAATAACCTAGGCGGTAACAGCACTATGAAAGTTTGTAGGAGAAGAGGCACGTAGGAAGAAAATACAAAGGTGGACTCTGGCTACATTGTTCACTAGAAACTCTACTGGATACAAATAGAGAAAAAGGCCATCTGTGCTCAGGTGGCACTCAGTCCCCGATATTCAGTAAAACCAAGAAAAATTTTGCCCATAGGACCTTACTGAGTGATGCAGAGTAAAGGATTTTTACAAAATATTTAAAAATTACAAAATGTATTTCACAATACATAAAAACAAACAAAGTTCAGTATTGTTTTAATGATTTTAATAATAATAATAATCCCTCTGAGGAAGATACGAAATCCCTGTATCAAAACGCGTAGGGGAGGGGTGAGGACGGTGTGAGTAGCAGTAGCCATACGAGGAATGAAGAGCTGCTAATAGACGATTGTGCGGCTTCATCTGATGGTTTTAAACACATTATATGTATATTACATTATACGTATATTATAACAAAGAGAATATTAACAGTACAAATTGTGTAATTAAATTCCCCCTAATGGGGACCTGTGTCATGTACAATATGTTATGGGGGGACTCATGAGCCCTACCCCAATGAGTAAAGATAGTCTAGCCTCGAAACCTCTCTCCTGGGGGAACCGGTACAATCACCCCCTGGTCTGAGAGGGCCTGTACCGCCCTGGAAAGGGCCTTCCTGCGCTCCTGCGGGAGACTTAAATTTGATGGGAAGAACCTGTCTGGGGGTAGAGTGACAAACTCTATCCTGTACCCGGTGGACACCACCTCCCGGACCCAGCGGTCGGAAATGTGAGCCAGCCACCGATCTGCGAACCCCAGAAGACGTCCCCCCACCCGGCACTCGGGTGGGGGCAACCCATCAGGCTGAGGAAGACTTGTCTTCCGTCTTCTCTGTTTTGCGCTGCCACTGCCATCTTCCGACCCCTGCAGCGACCTTACTGGAACGGGTCCCTTTGCTTGCCGCGCCTGAGGCACGAAAAAGCTTCTTCTGACCCGACGTAGAAGGCTCACGTCTACGGCGAAACTCACGCCTGCGGGGCTCCGGAAGGAAGGTACTCTTACCCCCCGTGAAATCCTTGATTATTTCATCAAGACGCGAGCCAAATAGGCGCCCACCCTGAAAAGGAAGGTCAGCCAAACCTCTTTTGGAAGCGTGGTCACCCAACCAGGAACGCAGCCAAAGAATTCTACGAAGTCTGACGGCCGAGATCGATATTCTGGACAACAAGGGCAGAACATCCACGGCCGCATCACAGAGGTAATTAATCCCTTGGAGTAAAAACTCAGCCTTCTGCGGTGCCTCCATCAGGCGACCGCCTACCAGGTCCTTCCTAAGTTCCTCCATGCATTCAGAGAGATGCTGTGCTGCCATGGCCGCAGCCAAAGCCGGTCGCACAGCAGAGCCCGCGTTCAAGAACAGGGACTTCAAAAGTGCCTCTGTCTTTCTATCAGCGGGATCCTTGAAGGAAGGAGTCCCTTCCATAGGAATAGTAGTTGCCTTAGTGAGGCGTGCAGTTGGCGGATCCACCGCATGTGACTCCCATTTCTTTAGGAAGCTCTCCTCAAAGGGATAGCGTACAGCAAAACGTGTAGTCAGTGAGGAGGAACGCTGTGGGTGCTGCCATTCACGATATAGGAAATGGTCAAAAAATTCATTGTAAGGATAGGACTTGGGGGCCCTGGGGGGCCTAGAAGAACCGATCACATACGCTGCAGATCGTGATTCGCCATCTTGATCCAGCTGCAACTTAGTGCGAATGCCAGCGATAATAGCGGCAACCAGCACTTTTTCTTGGTCAGCAGCTGGCCCCTGGTCCCCCTCAGTTAACACACTGTCACCACCCGTCTCCTCATCAGACAGATCCCCCGGGGTCCCTGAGACCCTGGAGGCCACCTCCGGCTCAGAATCTTCCCCTGAGGATAAAGGAGGGGGAGGGGGACGCTTCCTGGGGACCCGCGGAGCGGCGTCCCCACGGGGAAAAAACTCAGTGAAAACCGCCCGCAGCTGGTTGAGAAAAGCCCCTTGGTCAGATTGCGTGGCTGCTGATGCCACCTCAGCAGGTTCAGCAGGGAGATCAGCCATTGCCAGAAATGACACAGGGATGGAAGGGGCGCCCCGCACTCAGCCACACACCCACAGTTAGTCAGAGGACAGCACCCCGCCACCACCAGCACCCGGAGGGAGCCCAGCTATACTTGCTGTTCCGCTGCCTTGTTAGCGCAGATCGTCAGTAAGAGCTGCTGTCACCGCCGTTCCTGAGAGGAGAGAGAAGCTGCAGCCACATGTAAAATGTGCAGAGCATGCAGTGAAAATGGCCGCCAGGAAACACTAGAGGCCGAACACACCTCTCAGGCAACGTGCAGTACCGAAAATGGCCGCTCCGAGCGCTAGAGGGAAAGCCCCATAGACTGAAAATGTCAGCGGCTACGGCAAAATGGTGGCGGTCCGCCGCAAAATGGCGGCCGGACGCTGCATGGCGATCTGGACGAGAAGGCCGAACGATCGCACGGTGCTGGAGGGGGGGGGGGGGCGAGGTGTGGCAGCGGGCAAGATGGGAAGCTGATCCGACCGGTGGCTACCCCAGGCAAAAGTGAAAATCACAAGTTTCCGGTCGTCGGGCCCTCTTCACGCCCTTAAAAGGGGGAAAGCAGGGCGCTCACTTACCAGTCCGACGCCACGGTAGCCACCCGAATGCAGACTTTTCGCCCCTGATGGCGGTATGCTGCAGGCCCAAAGTCGCCATGCCGAATCGCATCGGTAAAGGGGACCAACAGGGGAATTCCACCCCGGGCCGCCCGCACGGAACGGACAAGATGCAGCGGGTCCCCCATAGCGGGACTGGCTTCGCATCATGTTGGCCAGGTCGGGGAAAGTACAGAGCTCCAGGACTCTCTATGCCCCGACCGGCTTCTTGATAGCAGATCATCTTGATTGCAGTAAAAATAAAAAGTAAAAAATGGTCATAACAAGACCGCAGTTCCCTATAGCAGGGAAGCCAGGTCAACTCCTTGCGAGCTAGGCATTGAAACTGAAGAGCTATACTGTGAGGGGGTTTGATGTAGGAAGAGAGGACGGCCCCCAGGGGAGGGGCCAGCTGATTATTTTCCCTGCCTAGTTAACTCCTAGTGGGACGAACATAAAACCCCACAAAGTCAATGAAGAGCTGCGTCTGTCAGTGAACGTAAAGAGAAAAGAGATATCTGCATATATTGGGCCCAGGGCTCCCAGATACCCTCATATGTCTTGGTGGAATCCATTAAGGTGCTTACCATTTTCTCTTGGGCCATGATCCATGAGATTTTCCTTTTTGCCAGGGTGAAGGAGACATAGGACTGTTTACAAGCTCGAGCAATGGTTAATTTAGCCCCAATAAAGATAAACATAATGAGGCATTTAACTAGTTTAAAGGCGGCGGGGACTGGAAATTGAATAGTGCCATGTAGGGAGATTTCTGTATGGGGAGACCTGTGACTTTACGAAGCATATGGAAGATTTAGTTCCAAAATCCCCAACTGCTCACTCATTGGTGCTGCTGCAGTCTCTCATGGTGCTGCCCAACTTGTGGTCTGATTTTCACTTGTCTCAAGAGGGGTGGTATATTTTTGCCCTCCTTGCATGCTCCGGCCGCGGGTTCACCGGCTGCCATCAGCTCCGGGGAGGAACCTCAGCTGTGGAGGTCTTCCCCCAGCGCTGGGATCCTGGCTTTATTGAGTCATCTAATGATGCATGTACACAAAATTCAACCTTGGCTGTTTCCTGAGGAAGTGGACATTACCCCACAAAACATGTAGAGATCACAGCTCCTACAAATTAAGAGTCTAATGCTGTTGCAATTCTGTTTACACATCAATACTAGCAATACTGTATATATGTTGTGGCATGGGGGTGTTTAGTAGGTGTGTTTGGAGTGAGTGCACGACAGCCAGGATCTCTGTTTGAGGGCATTGTAGCCCATTTTTATTTAAAATAAAGTTCAAAACAACAATCATAAGGGTTTCCCTCGCAGGGGGTTGTCACTATCCATCATCCAGAAATCATAGCCTCCTGGCTCAAATGCGATCAGTAGCCCTCCTGGCTATAACGATCAGTAGCCCTCTTGGCTATAGTGATATCCTAGCCCTCCTGGCTTATCACTGTATCCAGCCCTCCTGGCTAGTAAGCGATCCGCTGTGGTGTGATCACGGGTCACACCTGCCTCCTTGCAGATGTGGATGCCCAGACTGCCTCCTGGAAGCCTTAGACCCCTGGAGACTGCCTGTCTCCCTCTCTGGAGCCGTCTCCCAGTGTGTGACACAGAACCTTGGTCCTGACTTCTCTTATCAGGCCCCCACCCACCTGGATAATCAGTGTCCTGGTAGGTCAAAAAATCCGGACCCAGGACTGGGGATTTCATCCCACCCGGAACGCTACGAAATCCCTGGGCTCCAGGTCCCGAAACAGACTTTCTAAGGAAATGAGGAAACTGAAAAGCCAGTTTCTAACCTAATGTGCAAATCCCCTGGAGCCCCTAAACCTGCCAGGTTGAGAATCCCAGGTCATCCTCCTGTTTGGGGTACCACACTACCACAATGTATACTGTTGATATGTGTTTATGATGATACAACCAATACTGAACTTTGTTTGTTTTTATGTATTATGTATTTTTTAAATATTTTGTGAACTACTTTAATTGGCATCACTTAGCAAAGTTCTATGGGCAACATTTTTCTTGGTTCTACTAGATACAGAGACCATTGTTGATCTCTTGTAATGCAGTCACACGCATACACTCACATATAGTTACTCTTGGATTTCAAAGTGGGATCCATATGTTTGGATTACAGCAAGGAAAACCAGAGCCAAGGCAGAACTTTTATCTACTGTACAGTAACCAGTGAGTTTCCTTTTTTAATGAGATGAAATCTAAATTGTCTCTATGAAAAATGGTACAATTGTTCCTTCAGTGTTCATATATCAATTTTGCCTGCATAAAGCAGCATCAAACCCAAAAACAAAAATGTAATATATTGCAGTTTACCAGTTCTTAGATGTGGTGGCTGTATTTGTTTTCTTTTTTTTCACCTTTATTTCACCTGGTGATCCAACCAGTAATACATTTCCTTAGGATGTCTGCATTCTGGATGATGTAGTAAATCAGATACCTTTAGAAAGCAGCAATGTCAGTCTGTGGGGAGTGTTAGGCTCGCTTCACAGTAGTTCAGGCCATTTGTCCCGCGTTTGCTCGGGCACGGCAGCCCACTCATTTGAATGGGCTGCTGTGCCGTGTGAAATGCACAAAAAGGTTCATGCACCTTTTTAAAAACACAGCCACAGGGAAACCACTTGGTCTTTTTGACCATGCAGTTTCCCTGCGGTTCTTGCGCCCACGGTCGTGCTGTAGGCAGAAATATGTGGTAGTGCCATTCAGAATAAATGGCAGCCCCACGCATCTCGCAAGAGCAGCGCGATTCGGCTGCAGGTGCAGGATTTGATGTGATTCCTGCACTCGCAACAGGAATGCACAGCCCGCACTAGAGTTAACAGAGCCTTATGCCCCGTACACACGATCCGAAAATCAGACGACAGATCGTCCGTTTTTTTTCGCATGCTAATCTCAGATCGAATCGGAAGAGTTTACTATAGTCATGAAAATTCTCGCACGACAGAATAAAAAATCGGAAGCGATGTGATGTGTTGTAGTGAATTTGCATTGCATTTTTGAACGACAGCTGTACTGATGAAACGAAAATCGTATGATCGGGCACCGCGCGAGAAAATTTTTCCTGCATGTCCGATCTTGTCCGGATGGAAAACATTGGATGAACTGTCGTGATCGGCTCTCGAAAGCTCTGTACTAACGATCCGATTATCGTACGACCGATTCGAAAGCGGTATTTTCCGTCCGATTTTCGTATCGTGTGTACAGGGCATTAGACTAGCAGATTTACAGTTTATGGACTTGATAAACAATTTGAAGCTGACCTTCAGATAACACTTTATAAGCAGTTATAGCAAATAATTTTTTTTTTTTCATTTTAAGATAAACTTACATAAATAAATAAATAAAAGCTGACAATTGTAAGGATCCCTGTTAGTGTTAAATGATTCGCCTCAATCCACTAACTTCTACTTTGGCTGGAAAGCATGGTCTGTTAAAGGAAGTTGAAAGACAACAGACTTGCTGACCAGGTAAAAATAAAGGGGAAAAAAAGTCTAAAAAAGAAAAATGAATGCAGCCACCACATCTAAGTATTGGTAAGTTGCAATTAATAGAGTTTTGTTTGTGGATTTAATGCGGTTTTAAGAAAACTGTAATATGTGTGAAAGAGGCCTTTTGGTTTACACAAGAATTCATCCTGTGCCCTCTTGAACTTCTCAGTGAAAAAAATCTAAATATCCAAAATATAAAATGAAAAAAAAAAGTTTCACACAACGCAGTAAACAGCTTTTCATGCAATCACGCAGTGATTTCACCACCAAGTATTCACCTTTGTCCTGAATGTTAGGCAAGTATATTAAGTAAAGCAGTGTCTCATCAGTCTTTATCCTAAAAGGTTATCATGCAACAAAATCCTCATTGATTACCATGTTATCTCTCAAACTAAAGCAGAAAAGATGTAACGATGGTCCTTGTGTGTAATTAAAGTGGTTGTAAACCTCAGACATATCCTCTATAGCGTGTACTCGATTAAGAGTGTAATTTCTGTCTGCTGCTTCGTTTCTCTATCAGCATGAATCAATTCTGACAAGTTTTCCTGACACCAAGAGAAGAAAGGTGACGGGGAGGGACTTCCAGCTGATTGACAGCCTCCGATCTGTTCTTCTGTGGAGGGGAGTGTGTGCCTTTCCTCCAATCAGCTCTCAGAGCTCTCCTCACTGAGCTCTGCAGAGTGTAACCTCAGCTCTCCGCCCCTTTTTTCTGACAGCTCAGACAAGCTTTATAAATTTTGGACTTTGAAGGGATATAGAGAAGAAGACTGCAGGTAAACAGTTACAACTTATGTAGGAGCATTTGTTTCCTCTCTGTACCACCTGAGGCCAGTCACTTCACTGGGTATATGTAAGGGTTTGCAACCACTTTAACCACTTGCTGACAGGGGATTAATGAATACGCCGCTGGGGAACTTCCTAGTTTAGAGGCGTGCAAGCCTGTTAAAAAAATGTATTTTGTATTTTCATTTTTAAAAACCTTTTGACAAAAATGAGATCTGCAAAATACTCATAACGTGTGAAAATGTCAAACAAACTGCTGTTTTTCCTTGGCAAAGTGTTGAGTATTTTAGCAAGTGAAAGTACTATTGCAATCCTAAACAATCATTCCCTGTGTAGAAATAAAAACAGGAATTCAGTAAAAGTATTAAATATTAATATATATATATATAAAGGTTGTTTAAGTCTTAACTATCAATTTAGACAGCCAGACACCCTAGGCATCCTGGGTAATTTGTATATTGTTTCATGTTGGCATGGAAACCATCCTGTACTGGGCAGAAGGTTATATTGATGGTAAAATGTGCTATTTCTTATTAAGGTATATGTTGACCTAGCTGTCATCTTACTGACACCGTCTTGCTTCTCTCCTGGAAGCAGATTTTATTGCTTCTCCAAGAAGGGAGATTGTGAATACTTGCAATATTGAGGTAATCTGGCTTTGCACATATTTTTTTTCTTTTTTTTTGCTGTTCACATACCATAATAACATTTCTGAAGCAGGATGAATTACCTTAAACACACCTAATACTATATTCTTCTACTGTCCTGCCAATCCAATGAAAGCAAGGATAGTTTTCTACCCCTGAGCCTGATATCCTATAGTGTCCCCATTCAGCTGCTCTCTGCTGCATGGCTTACGGGTAAATATATATATGGAGATGGCACATTTGGCAACAAATAAGAAATAAAATAGGAGACCTTGGCAGAGAGGCCGCTGCTTCCATACAGAGAGCAATGGTCCTTTCCGGTGGTAAAGATACAGGATTTTCTACTCAGGCTGCACATGCTTTCTAAAGAATATGAATTATAAGGCCTCTTTCAAATAGCCGTTTCGATCAGATCCCCTTGTCATTTTTTTAAGGCAAATCTGAGCAAAAGCTCAATGTTAGTCTTTGGACAGATGGATGAAAACAGATTTGCATCTGCTGCTTCTGGATCTCTTGAGGGGTGCCTGTCTGGAGACATTCAGCCTTATTTCAAAACTCTGTGTATGTATATGTCTAAGGGTTCTTTCACACGGGCGTTCTGCATGTCCATTTTTCCTCCATCCGTTGGCGAATGAAAAACGGATATACAGTATCTCACAAAAGTGAGTACACCCCTCACAGTTTTGTAAATATTTTATTATATCTTTTCATGTGACAACACTGAAGAAATGCCACTTTGATACAATGTAAAGTAGTGAGTGTACAGCTTGTATAACAGTGTAAATTTGCTGCCCCCTTAAAATAACTCACCACACACAGCCATTAATGTCTAAATCACTGGCAACAAAAGGGAGTACACCCCTAAGTGAAAATGTCCAAATTGGGCCTAAAGTGTCAATATTTTGTATGGTCACCATTATTTTCCAGCACTGCCTTAATCCTCTTGGGCATGGAGTTCACCAGAGCTTCACAGGTTGCCACTGGAGTCCTCTTCCACTCCTCCATGACGACATCACAGAGCTGGGGGATGTTAGAGACCTTGCGCTCCTCTACCTTCAGTTTGACGATGCCCCACAGATGCTCAACAGGGTTTAGGTCTGGAGACATGCTTGGCCAGTCCATTACCTTTACCCTCTGCTTTTTTAGCAAGGCAGTGGGCATCTTGGAGGTGTGTTTGGGGTCGTTATGTTGCAATACTGTGCTGAGGCCCAATCTCCAAACAGAGGGGATCCTACTCTGCTTCAGTATGTCAGAGTGCATGTTGGCATTCATGGTTCCCTCAATGAACTGTAGCTCCCCAGTGCCGGCAGCACTCATGCAGTCCCAGACTATGACACTCCCACCACCATGCTTGACTGCAGGCAAGACACACTTGCCTTTGTATTCCTCACCTGGTTTCCGCCACACATGCTTGACACCATCTAAACCAAATAACTTTATCTTTGCCTCATCAGACCACAGGACATGGTTCCAGTAATCCATGTCCTTAGTCTTCTTGTCTTCAGCAAACTGTTTGCGGGCTTTCTTGTGCATCATCTTTAGAAGAGGCTTCCTTCTGGGATGACAATTTGATGCAGTGTGCGGCGTATGGTCTGAGCACTGACAGGCTGCCCCTCACCCCTTCAACCTCTGCAGCAATACTGGCAGCACTCATATGTCTATTTCCCAAAGACAACCTCTGGATATGACGCTGAGCACGTGCACTCAACTTCTTTGGTCGACTATGGCGAGGCCTGTTCTGAGTGGAACTTGTCCTGTTGAAACGCTGTATGGCCTTGGCCACCGTGCTACAGCTCAGTTTCAGGGTCTTGGCAATCTTCTTATAGCCTAGGCCATCTTTATGTTGAGCAACAATTATTTTTTCAGATCCTCAGAGTTCTTTGGCATGAGGTGTCATGTTAAACGTCCAGTGACCAGTATGAGCAAGTGAGAGCGATAACACCAAGTTTAACACACCTGCTCCCCATTCACGTCTGAGACCTTGTAACACTAACAAGTCACATGAAACCGGGGAGGGAAATGGCTAATTGGACCCAATTTGGACATTTTCACTTAGGGGTGTACTCACTTTTTTTGCCAGTGGTTTAGACATTAATGGCAGTGTGCTGAGTTATTTTGAGGGGATCACAAATTTACACTGTTATACAAGCTGTACACTCACTACTTTACATTGTAGCAACGTGTCATTTCTTCCGTGTTGTCACATGGAAAGCTATAATAAAATATTTACAAAAATGTGAGGGGTGTACTCACTTTTGTGAGATACTGTACATGTATGTCTATGGGCTAGCGGACCTTAGCGGATGATTATCTGCTGACATTCACCTCCGTTATGTTCTGTTTTTTGAGACGGAAGAAAACCCTATTTTTCTTCCATTTAACAAACGGAACGGACGAAAAACGGACGTTGGTGGACAACATCCGCTTACATCCGATCCGCTGACATCCGTTCACTCAAACACCCGGGTTCAGTTTTTTAGTTCAGTTCAGTCCCTTTTTTTTGTAAAAAACAGATGAAAAACAGATGTCAGCAGACATGAAAACTGATGTTAAAATTTACATCTGTATCCGTTTTTGATCCGTGACAAAAAGTGACTTAACTGAACTAAAAAACTAAACACCAGTGTGAAAGGACCCCAACACTGGATTAGGCTATACTGATGTTCAATCGTGTATTTTTTAATATATGATGTATTTTTATTCATCAGTGTAATAATAAATATATTGATGAATGTATTTTTTGCAGAAAACTATTTTTGAGATGTAACCCCCTGAGAAAGACTTACAAGTTGCAACGTGTTGGGGGTTTCTGAACTTAACCACTTGGCGACCGCCCGCCGCAGCGTGACGGCGACAAGGTGGCTCGTTATCGCGAACCGCCGTCACAAGACGGCGGCCGCGATAACTAGCATTGTGAGCGCGCACTCACTGTGTTCTGGGGGAGCCAGGGAGCGGGTGCGGTGGACTCGATCACCGCCGGCTACCCGCGATGGCCCCTCCACACTTAAAGAACGGAGGTCCGTGTAAGTAAACACGGACCTCCGTTCTGTGATCACAGCCTTCCTCTACATGGAAGCTGTGATCACTTCCCTTCCCCTGCAAGGGCAGCCCACATACAGTTAGAACACGCCCAGGGAACACAGTTAACCCTTAGAGCGCCCCCTGCAGGTTAACCCCTTCACTGCCAATGGCATTTACACAGTAATCAGTGCATTTTTATAGCACTGATCGCTGTATAAATGCCAATGGTCCCAAAAAAGTGTCCAAATGGTCCGACATGTCCGCTGAAATATCGCAGTACCGCTAAAAATCGCAGATCGCCGCCATTACTAGTAAAAAATAAAAAAATAAAACCCCAGAAATTAATTCTCATCATCCGTAAACGCGGCAACTTTTGCGCAAACCAATCAAACGCAGATTGCGATTTTTTTTACCAAAAATATGAGGATGAATATAAAGCGGCCAAAACCGATGAAAAAATATGTTTTTTTATATATTTTTTTTGGATTTGTATTTTATCAAAAAGTAATAAATTTGGGTCTTTTTGTAAAATTGTCGGTCTTCTTTTGTTTATAGCGGCGATCAGAAATGACGCAGAGGTGATCAAATACCACCAAAAGAAAGCGCTATTTGTGGGAAAAAAAGGACACAAATTTTGTTTGGGTACAACGTCGCACGACCACGCAATTCTCAGTAAAAGCGATGCAGCGCCGACTGGCAAAAAGTGCTCTGGTCCTAAAGTGTGAAATCCTTCCGGGGCTGAAGTGGTTAAGGAACAGTGTCGGTTGCCATCCATAGCATTCAATGTTATATGGAGATGTTTTTATGTAACTTTTTCTATACCCTATACAACTCATTTGAATGGTTATTAATTAATAAGGATGTGTAATACTTTTTATAGCTATATTAATTTTTGTACTATTTGGTAGAGTGAAGTCCAGGATCCCCTCTCTCTGTCCCCTCCTTTTGATTATAATCTGTTTACATCTGATTGCCTCAGAGTCTAGTTCTGAAAAAAATAAAAATAAAAAATAGAAAAGGATTGCCTTCTTTCTTCTAAACAGTATGTGAGTCGGTGCTTACATGAATGACAAGTGGACCATTTCAGTGGTGGCTGGTGTTCAATATTTGGGGAGGGGGCAGCAAAGAAACCTCCCCCCCACTCACACTACTGATAACATCCCCCCTACGAGGGGGATGGGAAGGTGGCGGCAATCAGAGGCCTTACCTTAAGGGTACCTTTGCTGATATTCATCCAGTTTCCCTGGACATTCACAGGCAGTGTAAGATTGCAGAGGGTAGAGCCAGAGCTTCTCCCCCCGGGCAAACAGGAAGTGGGTCCTGAGACCCAATTGGCCGGGAGTCCTAAGACTCTCTGGCCAATTGGGTCTCAGGACCCACTTCCTGATTGGCTGGGAGGAGAATCAGGAAGACAATAGGGAATGCGCCCTGAGTCCACCCTTTTTTTTTAGCCAATTAGAGCCTCAGGCTCTAATCATGTGCTTCAAAAAAAAAAAAAAAACACCAGTGGAATCCATGCGTCCTATGCCCTGCATGTAGATTAGGGGCCGGGCGCATGGATAAGGGGGGTGGCGCCCCTAATGGACGGGCCGCCACCGGATCATTTGCTGGTGGCTGCTCTCTTCCTTGCAATCTTCATTCCTCTGCCTCCCTGATACCCCTTTAGCTCTGCTCTTTCAGTGCTACAAGGGTTGACAAAATCTATTAATGGAGAAGGCAGATAGTTCATTAAACCCTTTGAAGAAGTCACGTGATCTGTAATGGAACGCATAGGGAGGAGCAAGGTGACATCACTTCCTGTCATGGCCGAGACAGGAAGTCCCATACTTTTACACAACCTGCTGTTACTACTTTTTTAATAAATGTGAGTTTATAGATACTACACCATGGCGTCCCCCCTTCCTTCCTTGTTTATGAACATGTGAGAGGTGAAGAGTCTTGGGAAAAAAGGAATCATGTGTGGAAAGATTTGATGACCATCACCCCCCACACAGTGTCCAAGTTCGGTAGAGATACGCTGGGGCCGGAAGAAGACTCCATTTATCCATATCTAGGCGCTACTAGACCCATTGGGGTCGCTCTGGTAGGTAAGAGGCCAGGCACCCCACGGGTGAAGCGTGCTGAGCTGGGATTCCACGGGCTGGGTCACCCTGTCCCTCCCTCCCTCCCCTTCTTTGGTGATAGCTTTCCAGCTTCTTTGTGTCCAGTGACTCAACGTTTGGAGCCAGCAATAGATCATTTTTGTACTATTACAATACCAGAATATTCACTTTGGGATATTTGCAAAATATTTTTTATATTTATTTTTATATTTTTTATAAATTAATTTTTTCCAATCCACTACATTCTACTGATTCCATCGTGCTCTATGCTGGTCCAATTCCATTATTATTCGCAGCACTTTTTTGCACAGACACTTTGAACTATATAAATCTTATTATCACTTTTGCACTTTATTTATACTTAACACATCGGATTGTATTCATATTGAGTGGAAATATCTAATTTATATTGCATTTTTTTTTCTTTTTTATTTGCACACATACATGGAAAGATTTTGATTGTATAAGATTCTGATTGATGCACAGATGACCTCCGGTGGTGAATGTTGGTTACTAACACTTGATGAATCCTCTCTACTAAGAGTGGATAGATGACCCCCGGTGGTGAATTCTAGTTATCACACCTCCCAGATTTTACAGTTTTGTGGATATATTTCTTTTTTACACTGCATTTTATGTATATAGCACATTCTGATTGGTTTTATGTTGGACCTGATTATGTCTATATTGCAATTGCACTTTATTTAAGTCAGACTTAGACTGTCACACATACATAGAAAGACCTAGATCAATTGTAATGTGATGAGTGCACAGGTGACATCTTGTGGTGATTCCTAGTTGTTACACCATCTTTTTTGAGTTGGATTTTTTTCTTTTTATTCACCTACTTTTTGATGCATCTTTTCTGACCCTATGGGCAGATTGTAGTACTAAGTTTATTGGTGACCACTACACATTCTCTACTCCAGATCGTTCATTCATCCACGATTCATAGAGCACTATTTTCCACAACTTGTGAAGTCACTGTGCATTTGGTTTGGGCAGATCCTGCTGACTAGCTCTATACATACCAGGATCTGCTTTTTTCCTGCACAGACGAAATGGCAAAATCTGATTGATATGAGCTGTTAGGCTAGGGCTACATGAGAGATTATGCTTTCTTACCCTCAAGAGCTCTAAAGTGAATATCTAGCCAAAACCTTTTCTCTTGGTTGTGGTTAGAGTGGGGAAGGACTAGAAGCCCTGATGGATTTTTACTGCTATCAAGGTTTCCGTTAGATAACTTTCCTCTCTCTTACTGCCCTGCTGACAACATTTTTACACACAAAATGTAAGGAGATCTTGCCATCAGCAACACATAGTGAAATCATTTTTTTGGGGGGGTAGAGTAGGGGAAGGCTAGCACTCCCGTTTGATGTTAAAGTGGTTGTCAAGTAATGACAACCACTTTAAACTACAGGTAAACTACAGGTGTGCATGTGTGGGAGTGATGTCAGCGCGGCTCCTGCCAATCACAACGCTGGAGTACGCGCTGTGATTGGTCGGAGCCCGGGATCTCGGAAGACGACGGACAAAACATGACGCTGGTCACATCAGTGCTTGGGGACATCGGTCATATGCCGGTCACATCAATGCAACGGCGTCGATCTAAGGTAAGCATTTTATAATGAGCTAGTATGTGATGCATACTAGCTCATTATGCCTTTCTCTTGCAGGTGTTTTTTTTTTTTGTTTGTTTTGCAAGCTTGACAACCACTTTAATATCTAAGGGGAATAACCAAAGGGAGCTGGGACTTAAAGTGTTACTAAACCCAGGACCCTGCATTCACTATATCTGGTCTCTCACAGTACACAGAACATGGAAATGCAATATTTTTAGTAATTATAAATGGATAAATACATGTTCTCATCAGCAGTATTTATAGCAGTCTTGTGATCTCTATAAGTGTCCTGCCAAGCACTGGTTAAAGCTTGTAGGAGAAGTTTTCATTCTCCTCTGACTGTCCTATGAAGCTGCATGACCCCTGGTCCTCTGTCTGGACAGTGTTGATTGGACCTGTGTTGATCAAATGCACCCTCCCAAAAAAAAAAAAATATAGAAACTCTCTAGCAATACACACCATGCAGAGCACCTCCAAGGCTCTGTTCTATCAGTAGATGGACTGCGGACAGTACAAGAAGGGAAGGATCAGAAAAGACAGGATCAAACAGCTGTTTTTTACACAATGTGGAGGATTAACTCCTTAGGTTCCACAGTGAGTATAACAAGCATGTTTTACTGCGTATATAGACTGATTTTACTGTTGTGGGTTCAGTAACACATTAATTTATTGATGGTTCAAATTAAATGAAAGTCAATCAAGTCCAGCTTTGATTACAAAATTGAAGAAGCTGGATGAATCAGCTACAGACGATCAGCTAAAAGTATTCTTCAGATATATACACTGTTTAGTGTAGGAGGAGGAATCTATAGAATCTTTACATGACCAGCTTAAAGAGGTTGTAAACCCTCAAAGTTTTTCACCTTAATGCATTCTATGCATTAAGGTGAAAAAACTTCTGTAGTGCAGCAGCCCCCAGAGCCCCCCTTTTACTTACCTGAACCCAATCGCTCCAGCGACGGGGACGAGCTCCAGCTCCAACCGCTGGCTCGGGTCCTCACTGGATAGATTGATAGTGGCAGGAGCCATTGGCTCCAGATGCTGTCAATCAAATCCAGTGACATGAGAGTCAGGGGGCGGGGCCGAATCCTGCTGTCTGTGCAATGGACGCAGCAGAAGGACTCAGAAGCGCGTCAACACGAGTGCCCCCAGGGAAAGCTCTTCTCTGAGGGGGCACTCGAGAAGAGGAGGAGCCAAAAGTGCCACAGAAGGACCCCAGAAGAATAGGATCGGGGCTGCTCTGTGCAAAACCCTTGCACAGAAGAGGTAAATATAACATGTTTGTTATTAAACAAAAAAAAAAAGGATCCTTTACAGTCACTAAAAAAAAGATAAGCTGCAAAGAGCCTACAGGCAATATTGGCGACTAGACCTTTGCCCCCTGCTTGCCCTTTTGGTCAAAGATTCTAAAGAACAGATTCTAATAAAACCTAATATATTGTACATTACACCATTAAAATACTAATCCCAGTAATATAGAAATAAAAAGCAGCTGCCTCAGAATCATAAATCAAATACCTAACAAAAACAATGTGAGGTTGATTTACTAAAACTGATGAATGCTAAATCTGGTGCAGCTCTGCAGAGAAACCAATCAGCTTCCAGGTTCTTTGTGAAAGCTTAATTGAACAAGCTGAAGTTAGAAGCTGACTGGCTACCATGGACAGCTGCACCAGATATTACACTCTCCAGTTTTAGCAAATCAACCCCATTTAGAGAAAGTGCTAAAAGTACAAACTATAAATCCTATAAATATGCAAAATTAAGACCTTAAATAAAGGAACATTGCTTAGAAATGTGACTAAGTAGGTCCATTGATGAGACCAGTAGGGAATGTCCTTTGTAGTGATATCATCAAGTTGGCATCTTACACTGAATCTGCGGTATACTGGGATACCTTTTGACAATTTGAATTTGATAATACTAGTTTGCGCTAATGAAGTGTGAGTTTTATATGTTTTAATAAATTGTTATCAGCATTATTTCATTATTGAAAGTTTATTTTTGTTTTCTTTGAGCACAGTATATGAGGGACATATGTAAAAGCCTCTACCTAACATGTTATGGGGAGAATCCGGCACTCTGGATCATACTACTGTTCAACATAAGATATAATATTGATTTTTGAGGTGAATAAAGAGTTCAATATTACACAAGGACTTGTTTGTTCACCATTTGCACTTTTTATATGGACTGTTGTTTTCATTCCACATAATGACTTGATTTTGCACAATTCTATCTCTCAGATGTTGCTCTTTTACAAAATTTATTTACGTGGGCATTAATTCAGGGCTAATGTGCATTCCTGCATCTGGCATTAATATGTTCTATTGGCCAGAATTCTGCCCATTAGGATGCATTAATGTGGGAATGCACCTAGTGTTATGCTCAATAGCTCCAGAACACACATGTGATGTTTTATTTTTCTTCTGCCTTTAAACTCCCTTGCCACTAAACTCCTGAAACCAACCATAGGTCTTGTTTGCTGCAGTGAAGAGCATTTTTATCGACCTTATGGTTAACAAAAAGATGCCTAGCATTCTACATGACTCAAATTTCTTAAAGTATGGACACCCTGGTGGTCTTCTGCTCTTCCCAACCTGCATCTGACCAGTCTGGGCATCCTTTAATTGACTTTATCTAAACCCAAGCCTGCAGGAACTCTACGCTACCTCTTCCCTTCTTCTTCTTTAAGCTGCAGTGTGCATGAGGCCTTATGCAGGCCATACATGGGTCGAATTCTGAACAAATTTTCTTTCCAAAATCAGAAATTTCGTGAATTTTGTGATCCGATGGTGCCCCCATTGATTTCAAAATTCGACCAACCAAGCCTTCAACTTCAGCTCATGTTGCTACAGAAAATAATTTTTGTGGCCGTAAATCTTTTCTTGCGTGCATGCATGTTAATTTTTCACTTATATATTTTGCATGATTCTCCCATCATTGATTAGAAATTTGTTTGTTTTTCCAAATATTTCCAACATGCCCGATTACTCAACTTCGATGGCCGCACAAAAATCCACCATTGCTGCAGCCCACTAATAGTGTGAAATTCAAAAAAAAATTCTTAGTTACGATTTTGGTAAAGAAATTCTTTCAGAATTTGACCTACGTATGGCCTGCTTTCGTTATATGTTTCTTTATACAAGGACTTGCTGTTACATATTTACACAGTTTATAGTTTCTACTTTTAGGGCTTTCTCTGTGGTTTCTAGGTCCTCTTTAATGCTCCATTACAGAGAAGGAAACTGCTTGGGCTCTGCTCTCTCACATTAATAACTATTTTAGATTATTAAAGTCAGTCAGACAAATTTAGCTATAGGTTTATCATAAGTCACTCCATCCTTCGGTTAAACTGATACATTATCTGCTGGCAAGACTAAACTGTAATAAAGGTGTTTTTGACACAGCCAATTATGTGAAGCCTATGACAGATCTAGGAAAGCATTAGATGTTTGCTTTTACCACGGTCAAGTAAGCAAGACAACCTGTTATGACATCAGTGGATTCTGGAAGTATTGTTTCCAGGCCTGTGAAATAGTCTATATTTCCACGGATGTATTGCTCAGCTGAACTTAACAGTTGATATATTTTATCTCTAAATTGAAAGCTCTCACGAGCATAGCCCTCATGTTATTTGTGTCAGTTCGTATATATAGGCCAGTCTGTTTGCAGTGCTCAGTTGTATAAAGCAGCAAGTTATCTGGAGAAATATATAGATTACATTCTTCAATAGGTTTCCAGTGCCAAACATATTTAGATTCCGTGCAGTACACAAACACATCCAACTGTGACACCCGGAGCATAGAAGGTAAACCTAGGTTTAATATCAGTGGTTCTTTATGCACAAATGTATGGGACTGAACCTAATATGATCCCCGCATAACGAAGGCAGAGCAAAGAATAAAGACAGCTCATCATGATGTGTAAAAGGTGTAATCTAACCCTACTTGCTAACTGAGCCTGCAAGTACATTTATTATAGTACAAATCTACATCACGTGTCTGAGATGCCACCCTATCTTGAATGTACACTGAATTAGGGCCTTGTCTTTGCCAGCTTGGACAAGGGCACTGTACCTCCCTTAGAGTACATTCACACTAGCGGCTCTATTAGAATGAAGTGTGTGATAGGATAACAGCAGCGCTGGTCGCAGAGCATCACAATGTTCATTTTTTTTTAAAACAAATTTTATTGAAATGGCACACAGTGACAATTCACTATGTTCTACTGGCTGCAGTGCATGCTGTACTTCTTTTCAGTTTGGTTGAGAGCACACCCAATGTGACAGTTACATGACCGACACGTGCCGGGAATGTAACTTTTGGAAACTGGGTTTAGTTCCGCTTTAGACAGCAAGGCTAGACCAGTAGTCCAGCATTGTACATTACGATGCCGAGGGCCCACCCACAATCCAGGAACATTGGAGAACCATGGAAAACACCGGCTGCCAGGGGAGCTTAATAATAACGGGAAAATGTACCTTATTCATCAGCCCATAGACAAAATGAGCGTTTAACCCATGCAGCGTTTTCCTACAATCTGGATTAAAGCTAAATCTAAAAATATACTGCAATATATTGCAGCTTACCAGTCCTTAGATATGGTGACTGCATTTGTTTTCTATCTTCAACGTCTTTCGCTTCCTATTCATTGAACTGGAAGCATAAAAAAATAGTATCCTTCTGTAAACTACTAATCTCTCCATCTCCCATGTAATGGAGATGAACAGAGGCAGAAATCTAGCCTGGTGGTAGCCATGTCCCTCTCCATGGATACAGTGGAGGAGTGTCTTATTCACAGGGTTACTGGATGAAAATAAAGGAGCACTTGAAGAATGGGCCTTTTTCTGACACTTTGGGGTTGATTTTCTGCAAAATCCGGTGCAGCAGTGCATGGCAGCCAATTATTATTATTATTATTATTTCAGGTACTTATATAGCGCTGTCAATTTACGCAGCACTTTACATATATATTGTACATTCACATCAGTCCCTACTCTTAAGGAGCTTACAATCTAAGGTCCCTAACTCACATTCATACAATTAGCTTCTAATTTCAGCTTGTTCAGTTAAGCTTTGACAGAAAAACTGGAAACTGGTTTCTATGCAGTGCTGCACCAGAATTTTAGTAAATCAGTCCCTTTTTGTTTACAAGTAAAAATCTGTATTTTTTTGCTAGAAAATGACTTAGAACCCCCAAACAATAAATATTTTTTTCAGCAGAGGACCTAGAGAATAAAATAGTGGGGCTTGCAATGTGACATAAAACATTGGATTTGCGCAGCGGTTTTTTAAACGCTATTTTTTTAAAAAAAATTACACTTTAATTTTAATGCACACAAACACAATATAATAAAATATATTACCCAATATTTGGTAAAACATAAAAGATGGTGTTACGTCGACTAAATAGATACCCAACATAGTTACATAGTTAGGTTGAAAAAAGACACACGCATATCTATTTCAACCAATAAAATAAAAAAAAACATCCATACCATCCCATATACACAATCCTATATCCACAGTTGATCCAGAGGAAAGCAATAAACCCCAGCAAAGCATGATCCAATTTGCTACAGCAGGGGAAAGAATTCCTTCCTGATCCCCCAAGAGGCATTCGGATATTCCCCGGATCAATTTTACCTATAAATGTTAGTACCCAGTCATATGTACACTTAGGAAAGAATCCAGGCCTTTTTTAAAGCAATCTACTGAGCTGGCCAGAGCCACCCCTGGAGGGAGTCTATTCCACATTTTCACAGCTCTAACTGTGAAGAAAATGGTATTTTTAATCCCAGACCCTATTTTATTTATAAAGATATTAAAAAGTAAGGGTCCCAACACCTAACCTTGGGGTACACCACTGATAACCTTAGACCAGTGGTTCTCAACTCCGGTCCTCGGGACCCACTAACAGGCCAGGTTTGCAGGATAACTGAAATGCATCACAGGTGATATAATTTGCTGCTCAGTGATTGCAGTATTCTAGTCTGCATCTCCCCAAGGTAATACTTAAAATGTGGCCGTATAGTGGGTCCTGAGGACAAGAGTTGAGAACCACTGCCTTAGACCATTCAACGTATGAATCATTAATCACTACTCTTAATTCTGTATTTTAGCCAGTTTTCTATCAATTTACACACTGATATTTCCAAGCCTGTAGACTTTACCTTACACATTAGCCATGTGTGTGGGGAACGGTGTCAAACACTTTTGCAAAATCCAAGTATACCACATCCACAGCCACCCCTCTGTCCAAGGTTTTACTTACCTCCTCATAAAAAGAAATCAGGTTTGTATGACAACTTCTGTCTTTCATGAATCCATGCTGTCTATTGCTTAAAACATTTTTCTCCAACAAGAACTCATCTATGTGGTCTTTTATTAAACTCTCCAGTATCTTCCCAACCATAGAAGTTAAACTAACAGGTCTATAGTTACTTGATAAAGACTTACCAATCTAGTGGTACTATTCCAGTCATTAAGGAGTCCCTAAAAATTAGATACAATGGCTTTGAAATGACAGAGCTCAATTCCTTTAGGATCCGTGGGTGGATGCCATATGGTCCAGGTGCTTTATCAACTTTTACTCCGTCTTAATATTTCTGGGCCATATCAATACCATCCCCATTATGGACATGAGCTCCCCCATGCTCCTTTGTATACACAGAGCTGAAGATAGTATTAAAAAATTTGCCTTCTCTTTGTCCCCAGTCATTCACTTATTTTGTAAAGGGCTTACATGCTCAGACCTGACCTTTTTACTGTTATCATATCATTGAAGAATTTTTTGGTGTTTGTCTTAATGTCCGGGTGTTATATTTTGCGGTTTAGTATGGCAATTTTCCGATTTTTATTTTGGATACACCGAGTGTCGGTTTCAATTTTTTCAATATTTTTTATATTTTTACTTCCTTGGGATAGTAACAAATTTACAATGTTTACGTTGTCTTGTATATTTTTCCTTTGGTTCCTGCGTTTTTAAGTATTACTTGTTGTCTAACGTTTTATATCATCATGTTTGTGGTTTTTTAAGAAGTTACTATACTATTGTCATTTTTCCAGTCCAGACTCGTACATTCGGGAAATGTTTTATTCACTTACTGACCCCTGTTTCTCTTCCGTTTAA